>JAJMSQ010000019.1:0-280429 GCA_030578595.1 Saccharomycopsis guyanensis
AACTCACAGAGTACATCGAGCGATCGATGAGTTACTCTAACTAAGCCGCCAGAGATATAACATAGCTTAAAGCACCACAAGACGGACGGAGTTGTTTCCTAAGGCTGGCTGCATGCCAGGGTGTGGCAATGTCCACATTCCTCGACAGCACGACCACGTCTAAGCCATCTGATAGGTGTCCGTTGGCCACAAAGACCAAAGGCAGAGATACAAATGAACACGAACCAGCCGAGCAGCGTTACCTCGGATCTGCAGTGTCACAAGCCAAAGTGAGAGGTTTTTTTCCCCAGAGGGTTTACCCCAACAACAGGTTTGACTTGTAATACATAGATTCAGTAGTAGGCCGCCGCTCATCAGGGTATGCTCCCACGATGGCAGAGTATATACCTTCAATATAAGATGTTATGATGATGTTATGATGATATACCTTTAATATAAGTTGTTAAGAAAGAAAGAATATAAAATATGTTAAGCAAGAAAAAAAAAATCAGATGTTACGAGAAAAGAGAAAGATGTTAAAACAGGCACTCGCACGCTGGCAAAATTGTCTGAAGGTACTCATCAGCATCGTTCTCTTGAAAGGCAATAAATAAAGAATCATTCTAGAACATTTCGGACAACCAACAAAAAATAATCAAGAATTCAATTTGTTCTCTTACCGCCCATTAGACACAAATTCAGGAATCATGGGAGTGTCAACAGCCAAAGAGACAATTTCCTTTCATAACATCTAGGTTTGACTATCCACGAGTTTTAATAGGTACAGATTAATACGATGTGGGAAAACTATAAGAGGAGGAACGATTTACTACTGCATGCGCATGTTAAATATCTACATTAATCCAGACTCGTTGCGCACATTTTTCTCGACATGTACTGATGGCAGAGCGGAAATTTTGCTTTCCATTAGATACCGCCGTCGATTTTGCGCACATCATTAAAATCCAGTTATTGTATGGTTTCTCCAAAAAAAAACGTTTGAATCTCTTTAAACAGGGGTTGGGAAGAAGATAACGATCATACCTAATAAAAAATGGAACAAAAGCTGATCGTGAAACGGTGGCGCATGTCCCAGCCACTTTTCAAGGAAATGAAATCACTGGTTCTGGGCTAACAGTGGCCTCCAGCTGGTTGGCAGCACCCGGTGGCTGCCAATACCGCTGTATCAATTCTCGCTGTAACGTATTGGCGGAGCAAAATAAAGAAACTTGTTTTCGAGAGTACCTACTTCTATCTTTTGCGTGTGTTGAGACGAAAAGACTAGGGCCGGTACAATGCTCGTTATTCTTTCCGTCATGGTCAAACTCCAAACCGTGTTCCACATCCTCACCGGGTCTTGGCAGGCGCGGCAAAAGCGTTCGAAGAGGCAATCAGTTATTCTTTTAGTCAGAAAAATCCTCTACAAGCGACCGTAATTTCGAGGAGAATTTTGAAAGCCTCGGTGATTCGTTTCTAATGGGTATCGAGTTTGCTAGGCTTTCAATATCTTCATGTTATCAACCCCTTAAAGCTTTTGCAAGGTCAGCAAAGTTTCTTATCTTGTTCCTATTTTTCTATCGTAGTGGAGCCGTTTTCTATGACAACTTTTCAGAATTTGACGCTATACATAGAACCAAAGTTTTTATCCCCATTATTGCATTCAGTCTTATTGTAACTCCTAATATTTGAAAGGTTTCAAAACAGGAACAGACGTATTCGGCCAAGATCGCAAGTGTTAGCTGCTACACTTAACCCGTAATAGAATGTGAAAAAGAGAATGGAATTAATGTCTCCACGAGCTCACGAAACGTTTATAATAATTTTTTCGTCTATTAGGATCTGCTACAAATTGCGTAAATTCTGTTTATGAGGTACGAACCAGCGTTAGGTCTCCCTGTTATAAAGGATACATCGCTTAATAATTGTTCTATGGATAAGAGTTTTCTCTACCGGCAGCACCGATTGGTCTTCCGAAGGATCTCATAAAATTCCAATAGAACTAGGTCACTTATCTGATAACGATCCCAATATGGATGACCGTATACCTAGCAGACGCTGAGAATCTAAGATCGAAAAATAGAATTTGATCCATCATTCCAACCTCATCCGACCAACCAAAACCTTTAGGCGAATTCTGCACAAAATGTCGATTCGAATCAGGAAAAGGACAATTGACGAACTAATTAGAGGAAGTATTACTGGACAATTAGATTGTGCTGCATTGATTCAAGACTGTGATTCTTGTCGATAAAAATTCTAAACTTGATCTGGGCCGAAGTTAACTATTCATAATTCTTCATGGTTAGTATTTCTTCACTAGGCGCTGATTCTTTAATCTCTTAGGCCAACTTGTTGAGTCAACGATTTTTAAAACGCATGCAAAATAGAACTCACGCATTCTGCCAGAATTCTCGTACGGGCCATCCCATCTATCCCATCTTGATGTACATATAATATGGTGCTTGCGGGGTTCAATAGTATAACTCTTTAAAATGGTAAACCATTCTACGTCCTGGAAATCTTTTGAGATTGTGACGAGCATAGCAATTATTATTGAGCTCTACTGCTTGTCCCGTAAAAGGTGTACTTTGCACGTTGCGAGCTTTTCCTATTAACTTCTGTTGCGCGAGAATATGATTCACTATTTTTGTTATTTTCACTGATCGTACATAGGGCTTTTTTTTTAACATCTCCATTAAGTGCATAAGGGGCGCTCTCGTTGGGACGATTTTATTTATGATATGTTGGATCGTATTAGAATTATTTAGGATGTCTGATACTCCGAAACTTAATGCAGGAAAAATACTTGCTGACCCTGAAGAGAAGAAAGTAAACCAAGTTTGACGGAATTATTGGAACTTCCGCATATATAAACCATGCATAACGTTGTAATTATTCATAATTGATTGAACGGAGAATTAATCTTTTTGTTATCGGAAGGTATGTACTTCATCTTTTTTCTTATTAACATCTTATATTAAAGGTATATACTCTGCTATGTACTTCATCAACCTGAGAGAATCACAGGGAAAAGTATTGCGCCCATCTGACATATCTACTCTTCACCAAAACCGCTTCTTGACATGTTTATTAGAGGTATATTCGGTAGTCGAGGGAGTATTCTCTGAGGAGCCACGGCCTACCGCTGAATTTATGTAATGTACCTACTGCAATCCAAACCTACCGGGGAGAGAGAACCCTCAGGGGAAAAAACCTTACACTTTGACTGGTGATACCACAGATCTGAGGTCACGCTGCTCGGGTGGCTCGTGTTCGTGTATATACCTCGGCATTATTTTCTTCTCTTTTGCCAATCTTTCAGAGCACTATTCCCAATTTGATGAAAATTTCTTTTTCTTTTTCTCACTCATGCATTTCGTGGAAAAGTAGCTGGTGAGAACAATAAAAATATTGCTGGTCGTGACAAGCGAAGTACATGCGTTAAATAAATCCTCCAAGATTTGCGGATACACGTCAAAAATCTCCGAGTCCTGATTGTAGGAACATGTATCAGTTTAAACGACAGAATTAATTTGAGACGTTTGCTCATAAGAATCCCTGTTCCATCAGCTGTCGGTAGCGATAAAGAATCATTTCGAATTGATAGAAAGTTCGGTAACGAACCGCCGGGGTAAAGTTCTGGAACCAGCAGAGTACTCTCCGTACCGCAAAATGTGAGAATGTACAGTAGGTCCCTCAAAGAATTCGTTCCCCGAGAATCAGAACAATACAAAATCATAAAATTCTGCGAATTCTCAAGGTGGGACTGCGAACTTTTTATGTTTGAGCTGTGACTTCTTTCATCATCATAACATCTTATATTAAAGGTATATACTCTGCCATCGTGGGAGCATACCCTGATGAGCGGCGGCCTACTACTGGATCTATGTATTACAAGTCAAACCTGTTGTTGGGGTAAACCCTCTGGGGAAAAAAACCTCTCACTTTGGCTTGTGACACTGCAGATCCGAGGTAACGCTGCTCGGCTGGTTCGTGTTCATTTGTATCTCTGCCTTTGGTCTTTGTGGCCAACGGACATGTGACTTCTTTAAGAGAGTTAATGTACACTGAAAATGATTCACACGGTGTTTCTTCACGAGAAATTAGCCCGAAAGTGTAAATTTCAGGGAAATTGAAGGATTTCCTATAGCTACATAAATAAATCTATAGCCAAGCAATTTTACGGGCGCCGAGACTTGCTGTCTAACGGGATCTTCAGTTAATCCTTTCTTCTTGTTTAGAGTGGAATGCACGAATCGTTGTTGAGCACTGCTGCTTTGGTAGTGCGGACGCAGCCCATTGCTATCCTCAAAGCTCGATCCTAGCAACTGTTGAGCCTCTTTTTCTCAGTGTTGCTCAATCTCGGAAAGCATGAATCTATCCCGTATCAAAGTACGGGAAGGAAACATGCATTAACCAACACCAAAGCTGACTCTCCGGTCACTCTTCTGCTCATCCTGCAGAGGTGATCAATTTTTTCTGTGACCCTTCTAAATCTCTGGCAAAATTTGTCGCAGTGTGCTTCAAATGTTGGGTGTTGATCGAGGTGGAACCCCAAAATTTTCGTAGTTTGGTCTTCAATTTTGCAACTTCCATCCGGCAATTGGGGCTCCGAGTTAGAGATTTTTCAATTTCTTCTCTGGCACCAGAGGCAAAAATTGTGAAATCATCGATAAATCCGGTTATTTTAACATGTTTCCGCCGAAGCTTTGTATAAGGATTGGCTAGTAGATCTCTCCTTTTCCCGACTTTTCTATCGAAACTTAGTGGTGTGGTGTGGAGATCCGGTGCTCAACTCGGATGTGGCAGTGGCGTACGTTTTACTGAGAGCGTGGCTGATGCTGAAAGTCTGATGATAGAAACGGGCTGCAAACCCTCCCTTTGTGCGCTGTCAGAACGAGTGATTGTTTGAGTTAGATTTGCCACGTACAGGTGTACCTTGTTAGATCATGATGGGGCGTACCTAAGTTTTTTTCTCTGCGGGATAGAAATTAGAGCGAGTGCCCTTAGCCAGAACAAGATAGACATCGCTCTTCTTATTGAGTGTGTTTAAGTAGAAACAACGGAATGCAACGCAGCAATCTCTCTCATCGGCCGTGGAAACGATTCAAGTTTTAACTTTCATTTGCTTGTTAGAGCATTATAGATCCTAGATTAAAAATCTGTTCTAATAATCGCCCTTATGGCCAAGTTGGTAAGGCGCTACACTAGTAATGTAGCGATCCTCAGTTCGAATCTGAGTGAGGGCACTTTTTTTTTGGTGTTTTTCCTAGAGAACTATCACTGGGAGCAGCCACCTTTTACATTGATGAGGCTTGTAAACTACGTGGGGGCCCATTAGCTGTAGCAGTATTCTTTATAGCATTCTATACATGTCATTGGAATTTGGCTATTTGAATCATTTCGCGAACCTGTCAGGCTGGAATTCAATTTCATTCTATCGAACTCACGCTTCAAAATTGCACAACCAAGGCACTTTCCAAAATGGCTAGAATTCCTTTGAGTAGCAACATTATAACCATTATTAATCATACCAAGAACCGCTCTACGGTCATATGATAGCTTAAAGGTTGAGGTATTCGACTGAAAAGACTCCATATAATTCGGAAGGTACAGTATGATTGGTGGGGGCCATTTCCTTGCACTCATGTTCCTGAGGGAGTCTTCATCCAGAACAGGATACTTAGACAAATCACAGCCAAAGAGCTGTGGCCCAGAAAAGTAATGGTCTTTATCTAGTGGAGGGACATGAGGGAATATCGACCGTAAAGGGGAACCGGTCTGCTCAGTGCGCCAAGCATTAGATTGCGATTCCTTCTCAAGAACCTTATTAAGCGTTGCTCGTAATGACTTACCATTGGGTAAATTGGAATGATCAGATGTCGAATCTATTGCAATAATAATATCAACCATTCTAGCTTCTTGAAGCAGTGGCTGGAAAGGTATATTCTGTTCATCTTCTCCACCATCAACAAGAAATAGATGAGGAGATCCTGTCACTGCTATACTGGCACCTGATTGATTATACCCATAGAAGGGATTAGGAGCAATCAGCGCATAGTCCGGAAAATACCTCGCTTTCCTTGCAGAACGGTTGGCCTTCTCACCAAATCCAAAGGTATTCAAGAGGATATCCAAGGCGCTAGACGTTCTCGAGCTAGCGCGAGACACCACTTGCCATACATACAAGAAAACATTATTGAAAAGTGAAGAGGACGCCGCAGTGATGAAGGCAGTGTTGTCGTAACCTGCTATGCATATTGATTGATTCTCGCTGGTATGAAAAACAGGCACTCCGTTATAAAGCGCCGACCCGAGGTACTCAGTGTTCGAGAAAAAGTTGGCCGAAGGATCCCAGGAACCAAATTCAAAAGGAGTGAACTCAAAAACTTGCGGCCCGGAGGCGAGATCTGAGCATAATGCTTCCGGCCATCTAGCGTTTGAGATGATTATGGGAAATGGTGCCTCGTGTTGCTTGAAGCTACTGCGGTACTTGACATGGGAGTACGAACTCGACAAGCCATTTTTTAGTCGGAGCTCCTGTGGATACAACTTCCTTGCCAAAGCTCTAGCCAAATAATCTGTCAAAGTGACTCGAAATCCAAGATACTTCTTTTGCTGAACCTCTTTATGAATGCTCTGATAGAATTGAATGGTCTCATATTGAGAAGACACATTGGCAGGAGGAAGCTGTAGCCCAAGCTCTCGAGATAACTTACCTTGATCACTCAGGATCTGAAGCTCGCTGTCACGAAGGGCCTCCATGCCAAACTTGGGTGGAGAAGTTAAGGTTTTCAAGTCGTCGAGAATCGTTTGTATGGTCGACTTAATCGAGCTCCGAAACCCAGTGAATGAGACATCTCTTCTATTCAGTGGCTTCAGTCGGTCCATGTAAGCTTCTTTCGTCGAATCAAAATCGACTTTCTGAAATCCTTTGAGTAATGGAAGCTCAAAATCCCAGCCTTTTGGGTCCGACGCAAGATCCATCACAGGCTTAAAGTCATGCATCAGCAAAGATGAGACCAACCAGCTCCCACCGGAAACGCCAGAGAGGTAAGTGGTAGACTGCAACAAACCCCCAAGATGGCCCTCAGAAGAGGAATTGGGCGTTCTTATATCAAACGCTGCTAGTGTTCCAGCAGCATTAAGCATCGAGCGAAATCCTCCTCCACTAACAGCAATTGCTATAGTTATTGGTTTGGCATTACCCTTTGTAAATATATCGGAATCAAACGAACTTTCAATATTGAGCCTTCTTAACAAATCTGAGAGTGAATTCCGTGTCTTCAGCTGCCGGTTTGCAACATAATTTGATTCATGGAAGTTGAGAGACCTCTGGAATGGGTATTAGAGGAGTAGAACACAAGTGCGAAGCGATGGTGGAACTATACATTACCGGGTCTGACTAACGGCTCAGAAGGGCACGGAATGGAATAAGGAGAGTAGTCAAAATAGTTTTCATCATTGGGATGAGAACATACCGCGTTCAGTAGGCTCAACACAGATAACAAGCACCGAAACATAAGCTGGATAGTTGATCTTCATCCAGGTTTACAGAAACAAAAGCATTGGCAATACATCCATACACAAACTCAAACATGGTGTTAGGATGTGTAATTTTGAAAAATTTACCCGGACATTCCATGGAATGCACGTGACATTGAAGGAGGGATCCAGCGTGTCAGCTCAAAGAATAACTACGTAATAAGAAAAGTGCCAACATACAAACTTATAACTCATCAATAACATGTGGAGTAGAGTAACCCTTATATTAGCATGTATGGCAGCATTTCTGGCTGCACATTCTCAAGAAGAAGCATTAAATATAGGAACTGACTTGAAAGACAAACCACCAGCAGGAGTGTCGTGGGAGAAATGGCATATGAAATCAGAGCATGGATTGGATGATTACGACGCAGACTCTGTTTTCCAATTGCATATTTCCAAGAATAAAGACGCCTTGACAAGAGACGATATCTTGAACATGTATGGGTTATTGCGGACAGAAGTTGTCGGGAAGGGTGACGGAATGGGTAGCCACGACGACAGTGAAGGAATTACCGAAGCCACCAAGACAGATATCGTGAACAAAGTTTTGAATTTATGTGACTATAACAGAGATGGTGAAATTAGTTTGGAAGAATGGAGACAGTTTTCAAAGAATGGTGGTCAGCTTCCTGATATGGGAGTTGGTGTTGGCCACCACGGCGACTTTGAGTATGAATATGAAGTTCATCATTGGTTGGAACATCACGCAGAAAACGATCCTGACGTGAAAATTCAGCACAAAGAAGACCTTGAACACGAGTTGTTGCACCATGAGCACGAGATCGAGCACGAAGAAGGAGGAGAAGGAGATGCACCAGTCAAGAATTTTGTGCGCAGTTCCGCCCAAGAATTGAATGCTCAAATAGTATTGAGCAACATCCCATCAAAATATAGAATTTAGAGGAACTACTGCAATGGAGGCCGCGATTTTGTGAGCTGTTATTGGTGAATGGTGCTGGTGTTGATTGGATTGTGACATGCTATAACATAAAGGATGCGCCGCACTATTGAGACTCCCAAGACCAGCAGCTGATACCAAACAATCTAGTGAATAGAATCACAATGAAAGTTAAGCAAAAATTATCCCATTCGTGTAGAACCATGTTAAAACTAACTTGCAGTGAGCCAGTAAGAAATGAAGTTTCATTCTCTAACTAGACTATCTCATACAGCGTTGTTCTATCAAAGTCGTTGACGGAAAGGCTACCGCAAAACACTGTTCAACTTGACCTCCAAGTCCGCAGCATCATACCTGTAATGTATATCGCTGCCTTTTTGCTCCACTGCTGCTTTGATTTGCACGCATTCAATACCAAGCAATCGATGCATGATTTCAGGGTACGCTTTGATGTTGCTTTTATCCAAATAAAACACATGAGTGATGAAGTCTGAGATCTTGAACTTGTAATTGAACTGGTTGAAGTAATTCTGTTGTAGATCAAGGATACCCATAAGCGACCTCACACAACCTGTAGGAGCGCCCTTCAACGCATTTATCACAGATGGGCCCATTTTCACATCCTCGTGCTTGTCTTCTAGCTGATTCTTTAAATTTAAACTGTAAAGAAAGGAGTTTATCATAAGAGCAACAAAATTTAAGCCGCTATAATCACCAGTTTCACGATCAGAGTTACCATTCAAGAATAATATTTTCCTCTTTGGACCTTCAAGAATTGCTGATGCTGTACCCTTTAGAATGAGAACTGGTAATATGCTTGTGATCAAAGAACCGATAGAGTATATTACAGTGTCTGCAGCACCAATGGAAGCCTGTGCCCCTTCGTATAACGCTGGCTGATACTCTTCATATTTATCGTTAATATAGTAAACTTTTCTGATAGGAGATGGTAATGGCTCGGTGTGGTCCTTTTGAAACAAAAGCTGAGGCTCGTTGAGTTTAAGAGCACTCAAATCCAAGTCGCTGGGTGTCGTAAGCTTGTTTATAACAGGAACAGGCGCAGGATGTGATATTTGCGACTGACCCTTGATCATGGATCCGTCTTCAAGCAAGACCGCAATATTGTGTCTTTCGTCGCCGGAGTTTATTGCAGGAACTACTTTGAATTTGTCATCAATTCCAACAAACTTGACAAAAAAGTCTGCACATTCTGACAAATTGAATCCATAGAAGTATCGAAGCGCCAACATGAACAAGTTACCTATAGATGCACTTTGAAAGTTAAAATCGCCTTGTTTCTCAGTCTCGATGATCCTGTTCAAGTAGATCATCATGAATAGCACATAGTACCTCTGGATCTTGTTAGCAATTAGTTCGCACACTTTATGTTGATCCCATAACAACAACTTCCACTCTTCGTCGGCCTCTTGCCTGTCCAAACTGAACCTATGACTAAAGAACAGACCTAGCTGAAAGTTGTCGTTGTCTTTGAGACAGGTCAACTTAGTGATTCGCGATCGGAGATCACCAATGGCTGGGCCACCAAACACACGTAATATCTCAGCTGAAGATCCTCCATTATCCGAAATAGGTAAAATAAATGACACATTATCAACGTTTGCCAAATTATCAAACACTCCCACTAACGAGTTCGTAGCTGTACCTCCAGAAATCACCGCGATGCGATGGTGTGGCAAATTTAGGCTATCTGTCATGCCTGTGAAAATAATAAACGACCGAAACAAGCGTATAATCAAGAAAAACAGATATCAAAAGAGTGAGTGTAATGACCCACGAAAAGAAACCCCAAACTTTTCGGGCGACTACCACAAAGAATCTTGGTCTGCGAAAGCACGAACACAAACTGTGGAGTAAACAGAACACTCTCGATAAACACAGTCGAGCGACCGAGAAGCGATGACTTACCCGGCGAAGACGTCAAGTTCGCACGACCCTCGAAGACCAGTGGGTGGACCTTGCAACCAAATCCTGAGCACCAAGTTGGTTCTTTAGGTATATGGCATCGAACCAGAGAACCTTGCTGTGGAATTTATAACCACTTGGAACTTCTCTTATGCCATATATGGAGGGTATAACCGCACTGTGTGTGTGAAAGAAGATGGATCGCTGACTCAAATTCCATAGATTGAGCCTTTAACTCGAGAATTATGGTAGTTTTCTCGATCATGAAGTGCTTTCTCTCACTTTCTGTAGCTGTAGCTTGGAGATTTGAAACCTGTAACTGTCAATCTCCTCTTGTAGCTTTGCCATTTCATCCTGTTCATCTTCAGTAAGATTAGTTGCAGGTAAAGGATCAGCCTTTGATGTTCTCCTACTGGTACTATCATTGAACTGTTTCAATCTGTTTTGTAACAATTCAACTAGGTTGACTTGGGCTTCCTTTTCTTTAGACTTCACCTCATTGATCCGCTCTAATGTTTCAATGACGCGTAGAATTCTGTTGTTCTTTATGCTATTGTAATCATTAATTTGCTCATTGATGTACGAAATAGGATAAACTTTATACACCTTCTTCAAACTAAGGATCTTGGAAAGTCGCTTAAACTCGTCCTCGTCGTCGTAATCTTGTTCAGGATACAAAACCTGATCTAAAGATTGAAGGCCGCTTGACAACGATTGGTTGCAATTGTTCAAAGACCAGACGCATTCGCCTAGAATATCAATATTGGCGTCTTCCATGTTCTTCTCGATTTCTCTTAGAATGCGAGGAGGAAACGAGTAACGAGGAGTTAATATCTTATGGAAAGACGTTTCTTGATTCCGGTAACCCATGCAACTGGAAACGAGAAATAAACAGAGCGGGGCACGTAACCACAATTTTAACAAAAGCCGTTTGAAAAACAAAAATGCGTCCTTCGGGACATTTGGTCAATTTGTTACAAATACAGAGAAGATTAGCATGGCCCCTGCATAAGGATGACACGCTTTACAAAGAGATTTAACCGTTTTTTTTGCTATTATCAGCTTGAGCAGCCAGTTATCACCAGCATTCATTGATATGAGTTATTTTGCGACTTGCTGTTGCTTTGTTTTCATTCTACAAAGGTCAAGCTAGTTTTACAGTGGTGAACGGTTCAATTCCGGGGTCGGATAAATTTCGATTAATATATTTGTTAGCGAGTGCACAAAGCTATGGACAAACCCATGCATCGAACTACTCAATTGGATAAAACGAGCAGGAATAAGAAAATCAATCGTAGGAACTAAAAATTTAACTGATGTAAGAAAATTCAAAGCTCAGAAATATAATCTTTGGTATTTCATCGCAATCAAAATAGTCCGCAGTGGGCACCACAAGCAGCACTCCAGTGTTTGATTTGAAGAGACCATCAGCTCGCAGGTTTCTTATTGGCCGAACATAGCTTGGCTCTGACCGAAGGCACCGTTGTACAAGGCACTGTTTCCTCCGGATTGTTGGAACTCGGTCATGAACTCTTCCAAGAAAGAAAGAGTAACCAAGAGGGCCACCACCACGGTGGTAGCGTAACTTTCGGCACCAAGCAAATCAGTGACGACAGAAAAGGTAGCCAAAATGAGAGCTCCGGTAGAACTGGCGCTGGCAATGAGTTTAGAGAAGTAAAACGACAAGTTGATTTCTCTTTTCCCCAAGATACTGATGTTCTGCTTGTTGAAGAACTCAGCAAGATCCTTACCACTCGATCCTGCAAGTCTCGACCAGTTGTTTCCGAAGAAAATGATCAAGGAGTAGAAGGTGACAGTGTAGACAAGAGTTTTCACTGGGCTGAAAATGGCAGCAGAGAACGACGATGGGGCTTGGAAGTAAGAAGCCAAACCAGAGATCTGGTAGGTCTTAGAGAAACCTGGGTTAGAGTATCCAAAGGTGTCAGACGAGAACTCACCAACAATGAAGTTGACAATGCATTTGATCCACTTTGACTGAGAGCCCACGGTGGTGTCGTAGAACTGCTTGCCGTAGTTGTTAGCGCTCAAGAACTTGAAGACAGTGTAGGCAACAAACTTGAAGTTGTAGAAACAGGCAAAAGCAAAAACAAGAGGCAAAGCACCGTTGAAGAAGAGCTTGATTGGGTAAGTTTGAGACATGGTCTTAACTTGCTTGGCTTTGATAGGAATGGCTTGGTGGAAGGCTTGCAAATAGAAGATGGCAAAGAAACAAACGAGTCCAAGAATCACTTGCTTCAAGTTGACAAAGGCAGAACGGTGGACCAATTGAAGGAGCTCAGTAGAAAAGCTAGAACTGCTGGATGAGAACAAGCTGGTGATAGCGTTCTTAAACACAACAATCAACTGGATGAAAGCTCCCTTGTATTGCCAGCCCTTGGCAGAGAAAACTGCACCGAAATCAACAAGACCAGCAATAAACACAGAGGCACCGTTGACACCAATAAGGTACAAAGCTCCGGAGGAAAATCCGTAGTCCTTATCCAAGATCTCAACAAGGAGAGTGAGCATGAAGTTGTACGCGAAAAGCTGGAACCAGATCAAGAAATTTCCACCAAGAGTGGAGGTGGTGACAGTGCCAACAGGGGCATCGACATTAGCACCCAAAGTGACAGCAGACTTGAACTCAACACCCGGGTTGTAGTAGTCGGTCAAGAACACAAGAACAAACGCATAGACACCTCCCAAGATGATGGCGGTGAGTTTCTGGAGAGTCTGGAAGTAGCCTCTGTCGGTTCTTGAGCTGTGGTTCACAGATAAGAGCTTGAACCCTGCGGCAAACTGCCACAAGAACCCAGAAGTGATGACTGGGAGCAATCCAAACTCGTCCAAGGTTCCTCTTTCAGAAGCAAAGAGGGCTCTGAATCCAAAGAAAGGGTCTGCGTTCACCGACTTGACCCCATAGATTGGAAGTTGCGACACAAGAAACACGATCGCAATCCCAAGTGAGTACATGATCTTCTCGTCGAACGACAAGTGAGCCCGCGAGATCGGGTTCTCGATCTCCGGAAGCGCATGCTGGAATGGTTTTATGATGTCCAACAATCGAAACCCGGCCATATTGATAATGTAAGTGTTGACTTGCTTGTCGAGGTGGACGATTTTTCAGAGGAGTGCGAGCCAATTGCGGGCGTACAGGTTACCCGGTGATGGTCTGGCTGACGACTGCCGCCATATGACCTCGATAACATGCATGAGCCATGCATGGCAGAAACTGTGGTACAACCAATTGGTAAGATTGGGATGGGCCATAGCGTCACAAACATGGTCACTCATATGGACCAAAACTGGTTCGAACCTGACAAGAAGAACGAATTACTTGCATTAACTCATGGTATGACCCGGCCTAGACCTCTCCCCTAATCACTATTAAACTTCCCCAAGCCCCTTTAATAAACAAGCACTTGGTTACATATTTGACAAGTATATAAGCGATTGGCTTTGACGATAAGCCAATAATTTGTCGCTAACGATTTGCTCTACGCCTACCAAATAATAATCATGGACTCAACCGTCTTTAGTACTGACGAGTTTGAGGACAGTTACCAACAAAATACTTCTATGGATTACAGCATCCTCACGGAAACAATTTTCTCAGACTCCGCTGGTAAGTTTCCAGGTTCCACATCTTGGTTTTCAGAAGACATACATAATACACAGAACATGGATGATCCATACACAGAGTGTCACGGGGAACACAATATCCTATTTAGTACTGATCCCACTCTAGACGACACCTACGACGAGCCTTACAGAAAAGATAACCAATGGAAGTTACGGCTACTATCTTCCGATGACAGTCAACACAGTCAACCGCCGGAGCCTGTAGTGCGGGAGAGTAAGCCCACAGAATCACGAAAGAGCGGGTATTGGATGTTATCGTTGGGGATAAACCGACGGGAGTTGGATGATGATGTAATAGAAAATAAAGAATACAACGTGCCATGTTTCGAAGAGCCCTCTACCACGCAAGAGAACAGCGTTAGCGCCAGTTCGAGTATTACCAGTGGTGGAAGCTCCGATGCTAATTGCAAAAGTTCTGCAGTACGACGCCGTGGTAGAATCAGGAACAAAAGCAGTGCGTCTAAACAAGTCCGTGGCTCTAAGCCGAGATCAAGTCGGAAAAACAAAAGGAAGTCGGTGGAAAAAAAGACAGTGGCTAGGAAAAGTAATCGTTCAACGTCTGGCTGCTGGACTTGTCGGTTGAGAAGAAAGAAATGTAGCGAAGAGAAGCCCCACTGTCGTCAATGTACTGTGCTTCATCTGCGATGCGACGGCTACAAACTAGAGCGACCAAAGTTCATGTATATCAGAGAAGACCAACGGCAAAGGCTAAATGAAATCAAAACCATCACTGGTAAAGCCAAACGACATAGTGCCATGTCATGAGAATCGGAGGTCAACCAGAACTCAGTCGTGAGTTGCAAAAGGCTTGGTTTCCCAGAAGGGAACAGAAGATGTCATGAGGAAAAATTGTTGCAAGGCGTTGAGCTGAGCAGTGAGGAAATAGCAGGGCCTAAAAATAACCCACCGGTTGTCTTTTTCTGGTAATTAGGTGACGATGTGAGGCATTGGCCAAGATTACCGTAACCGAGTGGGAAGCAAAAGGTAATGGTGATTGAACTTGCAGGAGGCGGCATGGATGCGCATGGGTTTGTTGGGGAGCTCGGAGGGTTTTCTGCAGCCCGGTGCGCCGTCATGCTGCAGCCCTTGCTTCGTTGGTGGCCTGCATATCGAACTATCAGCCGTAACGTCTTCTGGTAACCAATCTATTGTTCTAAGTAAATAAATATATAAACTTGGCTGGGATGCTTTGTTTCAAAAAAGTTTCATCACAAGTTTCATCCACTCTTTTCTTATTCTCTCGAATACCGATATTATTCAACCAGGTCTCTGCTCCTCTGCAACCTTCTTCAGTCGTTTCAAACAATAATACCCACCAGTTCACAATGACCAACCACACTATTGCTGCTGCTTCCTCTAACAGCTACACCACTCTTACCACTGCCATCATCTACACGTTCTACACCACCTACTGCCCAAGCAAGACCACCTTCACTGTTGGAACCAACACCATCGTGACGCAAGGAAGCATCACGCTTGCTTCCCATGGCATGTTCACCTTGACCCACACCGAAACCTTAGACTCTTCTGACATTGCCCGTTCTTCGTCTTTGCTTTCCAAGGCTCTTGCTGCCGCTTCCAGTGTCAGTGAAGCCAGTATATTAAGTGCCGAGTCTGCTGCCAACGCTTCCAGTTCTGCAGCTGACGACGTCACCACCACCGGCGACTCTTCTGCCACCGAGACCGACTCTTCCAGCGGATCTACTTCTTTGTCTCAATACTCCAGCAGTGTCAGTGCCAGTGGGAGTGCCAATGCTGCCAACGTCAACTCGTTGTTCACTGGTGCCACCTTTGCTGGTGCTCTCGCTTTTGCTGCTTGCTTGTTGTGAACAACATCCTTTCTCTGCTATCAACTCTACGTTTAATCTTTTTGATTTTAATTCGTCATCACCTTTTGGAGACTATGAGCTAACAAAACCTACTCGCTCTTAGTCTGCCGACATCTTAGGAGCAGACCCGGTGTCTGCTTGCTGTGTACTATACCTTACTTTTTGTATAAATTTTTCTCTTTCGTTAGGCATCTAGAATCTGAATTTAGGAGTTGCTTCACTTACTGTAGATTGGTTGGGATTGAATATTGAATTAGAAGTTGGCAAGTGAATGAGATCATTCTACACAGACTAACAAACTAAACAAACAGTGCCAAGTCAACAAGCCAAGAGCCAAGCAACTTGAGAATTTGGGCAGTGTCCAACTCGCCAAGTCAACATGCCAAGTCAACAGTACTGGTAAATGGATCAATAGGCATCGAAATTTTGATAATAGCTTTCAAAAATCATAAGTAACTGAGCCTGGTTGATGCCAGAACGAAACAAGCGAGCCTCATGACTTCATCAAGGTTCACCTGGCTGAGTATTGAAATATTACTTTACTACGAGGTCTTCAATTAAAAATGTGCTGAGATTGAAAGAGTTTATTACTGAGTAAAACTCAAGCTATGATCGTTCGTTAGATTACGTACACATTGGTATGTTAACCTCAAGTTATCTGGTTCACATCAAGTAGTAAGCTAGAAAGATGTTGCATGACAGCTCACGTCATAGTAAAACCGCAGACTCGTTTCGGGGCAAAAGTCATTAATATGAGATTCGCGTGTTTAGATCCAAGGAAATTTCCATTTCAGTTAATAACTCTGCAAGGTATGCTCCTAGTTTCGTTAGGTTGGTCTGAGGTCCAACAAACTGGGCGTAAGCTCGACGACCGAAAAACCGCTCATACGCACGAGTTTCAATCGTGTTGGTAACATCAAGATACTGTTGTATCTTGTGAAAAATGCGGGTAAACAAATGCCATTGATGCTCGCTCGGTAACGATTTAACAACAAAAAGACAGTCCTGAATAGCGGCAATATCTAAAACGCGGCCCTTCAGATCGAGTTGTCTTTCCAATTCTTGAACTTTCTGTTCTATAACATCAAGTATGTTCACCCTGAAGAACAAATAAGCTATAAGGTTGGCCCATGGAGCTCCCCGAAACTCAGGCGGTGTCTCGAACCGCCTGTAAGCTCTGGCATGCTTCCGTGGAAGACCTCCGGCCACATAAACATGCCAATGGGAGAACTTGACAGCGTTTCTCGCTAAATTGTCATACGAATCTCCAAGATTCTCAACAAGTGTAGATAAATCCATATCCGGGCGAACCTCTAAAGGCGGCGGAAGTTGTACATCGGAGAGAGTGTTGTAAAGTCCAACAGTGAATTCGCCTGGCTGGAGCACAATTCCATAGCGACAAATCTTTAAGATTTGTTCTAGGGAGTCATAAGTACGGATAGCCATTGGAGCAGCAGCTGAAGGGAGAGGATTGTTCAATACTTTCTCAGATTGTGACGGAACAGAACGTGCGACAGATTCCTCTTTAACGGCGGTGTCTTCAATCGGAGCTTCTGGTTCTGTAGAAGGAACCCATTCACTAGTTCGATCAGAGTCGGACGGGAGTGCTTCGTCATCATCGGTGGTAACCAGAGTGCCTGGCGAATATACGGTTTTGTTCTGAGGAGCAGAGGATGAAGATTCAGTGGACACAGACGGGGAGACGTCTGTAAGCTTTGAGGTTAAGCGTGTGAGAAGTTCGATTAACAAGTCTTCGCGCTTTTTCACTTTTTGGTCTCGTTCCGTCTCTCGTCGCTCCTGTTCTATCTCTCGTCGCTCCTGTTCTATCTCTCGTCGCTCTCGTTCCATCTCTCGTCGCTCTCGTTCCATCTCTCGTCGCTCTCGTTCCATCTCTCGCCGCTCTCGTTCTATCTCTCGTTGTTCTCGTGCTTTCGCTTCCTGTCTTTCAATCACGTATCTAACGTCAGCAACTCAATAGTTGGCCACAGCAATATAATACTCGAACTCTTCATCAGACTGCTGGTCGGAATATTCTTGAAAAATCGCATCCTTATAAGCATCTAAGTAAAGTAAGTAGTCTTCGAGTTCACTCTTAGGTTTAGCTCTGATTTCAACAATGCCCAATTCATTGAAAGGGTGTGATTCCTCATAATGATAGGTCCATAAGGGGAAATTGTAGGCTGCAGCTGACATGGTAGCTGGTATTACCGATGCGGTTTCGGTATCTTACGAAATCGAAGGTTGGTCCACAGTAGAAGCTGCAGGATTGACAGGTGCGGGGGTTTTCGTCCTGCACTTTCTCTAACTAGAGGGAGCGAACTAAATATCAGCAAAACTTGACTGTTCTGAGCAAGCGCCTGGTATTTCAAAAAGTGAGAAATTTCGACCTTATCAAAAATATCTCTAGAACCAAATATCAAAGAGATACTTGGGGTCAATGAACGAGGTAGGTTATTACCCGTAGGACGTTCTATTTGGCTTGCTAGTTATCTCAATCCGGAACGATCAACTAGTGAAATGTAGGTCTGCCGGAATGTTGATGGTGTCTAAGGAAGAGTGAACAATCCTAAGGAGTTCAATCTTAAACAGACGATAGAATAAAAGTTCTGGAGAAAGAAATTTGGTTCAAAGAACCTGGCTAAACCCCTGTTCATGTGACGCGTTGCAGTGCATATACAAATCACGTGACCCACCGATGCGATGAGATGACGGCCTGGTAACTAGGATTGAACCACACCAGCAACACCACGAACCTCCACAAATACACTTTTAAATGACTTCGTGTGACGAGTTCAAGTCACCTTCTGCTTTTGGAGCCTTTGTTTCCATTGCTCTTGCTGTAGGAATTGCGTTTTCGTACGTTCCTCAGCATATTAAGATATACCAAAGACAGACTGCCGAAGGGATCTCCACGTTGTTTCTTCTTCTTGGAACCACCTCCGGTATTTCTGCGTTTGCCAACTTGATCTTAATCTCGTCGGTTTCTCTTGGCTGCTGCCATCAGGGTCTCACTGTTTTTGAATGTTTTGTTGGTCAATTAGGACTTGTTCAGGTCGGCACTCAGGCTATCTTTGCTGCCCTTATTCTTGTGCTTTGCGTCTATTGTACTCGTCACTCTGTTGTCCAAGACCGCAAACAGTACGAGGAAATCTATAAAACGTACCAGATCTGTATTGCCTACGTGGTGGTACATCTGGTTCTTATTGTATATACCCTTGTGTTCAACAAATCGATTCTTTATCCATTGGCAAACACGTTTGGCCTTCTCTCCACATTGCTTGCCTCGTTCCAGTATATCCCTCAGATATACACCATCTACAAGCTCAAGCACCCGGGGTCTCTTTCGATCAGTATGATGTGCATGCAGACTCCTGGTGGGTTCATATGGGCACTCAGTTTGATGCTTAATCCTGGAGCTATTTGGAGCAGTTGGCTTCCATACTTGACAGCAGCACTGTTCCAGGGGATTTTGTTGTTGTTGTGTTTGTATTATTATCATATATATCCAGGAAAGATGCATGAAGACGAGCCACCAATTCCAGATGAGAACACAGCATTGATAGAGTAGGTGGTCGTTGGAGTGGATAGTGAAAAGTGCACACAGGTATGTTGCACGATTGCACAAAAAAAGAGGCGAGGTCAAAATTGTGGAACATTTATAAGTATAGTTTGTAATGAAGAGGATACTAAAATTGTGAGAAGTTTATATTAGTAGGTGTTTGTGATGAACAGGATACTAGAATTGTGGAGCATCCATAATAAGTATAAGTTTCAATTGTGGAAAGTCTATACTGAGTTGAGGTCAGTAATGAAGATGAGATTAGACACCAGATATAGTATAACAAAGCCAACAGCATATAACATTAACAAACCACCACACTACACACCTTCAACTCTGTAAATCACATCTTTTATTATGCTATTCACCAGTGCTTCCTAAACACTGATCGTCTTCCAAACATTCAACCCATCTTTTCCTGTACTGACCAAAGCTCCTGGAATCTGGCGGTGCCACTGCACTTCCTTAACGTCTTTCTGCCAATGCACAAACAACAACTGTGGAGGAATGTCTGCCATTTCTTTGATCTCCTGTTTCTGCTGCTGGATCTCTTCATCGTCAGCCTCCACTGCCAAGTCCCACAACGTCACAGTATTGTCTTCACTGCCAACAGCAATGATACTTTCATCAAGCGGGTTGAAACTGATCAGAGTGATTGGTGCTTTATGGAACTCGTACTCTGCAACTGGAGTGGCTTTCTCACTGTTAGGTTTGAAGTTTCTAAGATCCCACACTCCCCAGGTTCCATCGTCATGTCCACTGGCAAGCAAATAGTTCACTTTGTCACTCCACGAGATCACATTGACATCAGATTTGGAAGCAACCACGTTGATCGACGACTTGTGTTTCTTCGACCGTGTGTCCCATATACGCACATATCCGTCACAACCTGCAGTTGCAAACACAGTTTTCTCCGACTTGGACCACTGGATATCCTCGATCAGACTCTGGTTCATGCTGAAAGGCGATTTCTCGGTGGTCCAACTACTCAGAGTACGCTTAGTAAGATATATACGACCGCTCACGTCACCGGTAAGCAAAGCTCCAGACGCAATTTGTGGTGACCAGTCAACACCATAACCCTCAACGTTACCGTGGCTTCGCACAGTGTACACTGGTTTCTTGTGGCCCTTTGGAACCATGTACCCTGGGGTGTTCAATGCTTTGAATTGTGAAGACAAGTCGTAGATGTATGCATCACCATTCTCTGACATTGTAGCAGTGAAATACTCACCAGTAGAAGCAGCATGAGGTGACACTCTGATTCTGTTGGTAGTGTCGCGAAGTGCTATGGTTTCACTATCCATTATAGGATCAGTTCTTGTGCCTTCCTCGGTCTCATCATCTGATTCTTCATCACTGTCATCATCTTTCACTAAGGTCTTACCTAATTGAGTAAGCTTCAACATCAACAATTCGTTATCCTTTGCCTTAGGAGCTTGAGTAGCAGTCACCACCGACATTGCAGCCGGGAAACTTCTTCTCTCGTCTCCCAATCCGTCAGGTAACACATCCACTGTCAAACAAGACCATGGAAGATTGATATTGTGAAGCATTTCATACACAGAAGGATCCGCTTCCATAACTTCGTCAGGTCCAAGAGGTTGTGATCTGTGTGGCATATAAATACTTGTTCCATTCTGTTCGCTACCTTCTTCTTCAGCAACTTTGGCCTCTGCGTCTTCATCTTCATTCAGTGAATCAATCTCAATGATTTCTCCATCACTTTCAAACTCGTCTTCGTACGGATCTTCAAATTCACCCATCTCAGCGTCCTGAGCATCAACCATATCGACTTCCTTGGCATTAGGAACACTCCCAGCACTGGTCTTGAGTGCTGACTGTTTGACTTCCTCTTCTTCAATTGGTCTTTTACCCATTATTGATTTGTACCGTCTATAATGCGAATAGAAAAAATTAAAAATTTTTATGATGAGGTCACGTGGATGGCATGAGTTTATAGGGTAGACTATGATGAGTAGAGAGGAGGAGAGGTGTCTGTAATAAATTCTAAATATATAGGAAGGTATATTTTATTATAAATTATAAATTTTTATTGTTTGTTTCATCCAAATCTCTCTCTCCATTGACATTTGTATAGCCAGTGTCTATGCACTATCATGCATAATTCCAGAAACTAATTCACCGTAAACATCTGCGTCTTCAATCAACTATCAAGAACCATGGAACGAAAAGCGTTCCTAGATCTTCCAGCTCCTCCTAATTATGTGGCAGGAATTGGAAGAGGCGCCACGGGGTTCACAACCAGGTCAGATATAGGACCTGCGAGAATGCAGGATGGAAGTGACGACGAGAGTGGAGGTGAGCATGACGAAGAACTGGGGCTTCTAAGTATCAGAACTAGTGGCAAAGATAACGATGAGGCAGACGAGATTTATGAATCGATAGAAAACAGGCTTCAAAGTCGGCGAAAGAGACAGAAAATCGAACTGAAGACAAACGACACTACTGTAATGAAAGCTATAAGTGAGCAGTTTGCAGACCTAAAGAAACAGTTGACCAGTGTCAGTGAAGAGCAGTGGCTCAGTTTACCAGAAGCGAGTGATATGACAAAGAAAAATAAACGAGAACGAGAGCTCCAGCAACAGCAGCGGCGGACTTATAACGTTTCAGATTCTGTTCTTGCAGGGTTGGCACTGCTGACTGCTAATGATACACATGTAACAGTTGACGATTCACGTACAGATTTCGAGATGATCTCGAGTGCTCGTGGAAGGCTTCTTGATCAGAAATTGGGGTTGGAAGACAAGTCGAATGGACTTGATGCTCAGGTTTACCTTGAAGGACTAGACCAGACAGATACACCAGAGTTTGGAGATATAGCCAAGTCCAGAGCGATTTTCAAATCGTTGAGAGTTACTGAGCCGTTCAATCCCGTAGGCTGGATTTCCAGTGCTCGGCTTGAAGTGCAAGCCAAAAGGTTTGATACTGCTAAACGGATAATAGTTGAAGGGTGTCGTAAGTGTTTGACAGATGAAGGGATCTGGTTTGAAGCTTTGGCCATTCATGAGTCTGATCTCGTGGCTTGTAAAAGTATCATTGCGGAAGCATTGAAATATAATCCAGGGAAGAGTCTGTTGTGGCTTAGAGCGTTGGATCTAGAGTCAGACGTGTTTTCTAGAAAGAAATTTGTGAAGAAAGCTCTTAGTAATGTGCCTGATAGTGTGGAAATATGGAAGATAGCTATAGGGTTAGAAGATGGAGAAGAAGCAATAAAGATGATCACTGCTGCGTTGGAGATTGTTCCAGACTCGGTTGAGTTGTGGATGGATTTGTTAAGACTTGAGACTGACACAAAGCAGTTGAAGAAACATATCAATGCAGCAAGAAAGAGTGTACCTCTGTCACAAGAAATCTGGATTGAAGCTGCAATTCTTGAAGAGAAACTGGGTGCAGACCGTACCAAGATTCAAAAAATAATGAACAAAGGTGTACTGCTGGTAAGAGGCAACGGTAACACTTTGACTAGAGGTCAATGGTTGACAGAAGCTGAGAAGTGTGAACAGAATGGGTTTCCAGAGAGTGCGGCAGCAATTGCGGTTGCTTCAGTTAGTGTAGGGATGGATCTGTTGGAAGATATTGATAAGATTGTGGCGTTATTGTCTGATGCAGAGACTTCAGTTACGAGAGACCTGGTATCGGTTTCGAAAGCGATCTACAAGTATCTTACAGAGACGTTTCCAGAGGAGTTGCAGGTATGGAGAAAACTGTTTGAGTTTCTTCGCAGGTACGATACTCCTGAGACTTTGTATGAATTTTACAGTAGAGCTGTTGCTGCCAATCCAAAAGTGGAAGAGTTATGGCTTCGGTATGCTAAAGAGAAATGGACCAATGGTGATATTGATGGAGCAAGAGAAGTGTTGGTGGATGGGTTCAAGCAGTTGCCTAGTAGTCTTGAGATCTGGTTGGCACTGCTGAAACTCGAGACTGTTAACAAGAACTATACTCGAGCGTTGGAGATTTTGGCAGACGCTAAGACCAAAAATGGTAGTCCTCGGGTGTTCTACAAAGAGATACATTTACAGCGACTGCTTAAGAAAAATGAGCTTGCATTAGAATTGGTGGAAGATGCTCTTAATGAGAAGAGTTCAGCCAAGTTTTATATGCAAAAGGGTCAGATTTTACAAGATTTAGGGCGTGATCTGGAAGCTTCTGAAGCGTTTTCTGCAGGAGTGCGGACGTTCCCTGAGTCTATACCGCTTTGGATTCTTCTTGCAAAGAGCTGGGCAAAGGCTGGTAACAAAATACGTGCACGGTCAGCATTAGATAGAGGCATAGCTCGTAATCCAGCTAGCGAAAAGTTGTGGTGTGTCAAGATTGACATGGAACGACAGTGGGATAACATGACAGAAGTACGCAGTCTTGTGAATAGAGCTGCCCAGTTGTTTCCTAAACTACCGGAGGTCTGGGCTCAACGGTTACGGACTGTGGAAAAGAGATCGGAAATGAAGAAGAATTTGTTGGCAGCAATGCGTGCTACTGACAGTCATCCGTTGATCTTGCTTACAATTGGAGTCAATACTTATCTTGATGGTAAGTTTGAGAAAGCCGGTGTGTGGTTTGATAGAGCAATACAAGGAGACAAGGATAACGGAGATTCGTGGTGCTGGAAGTATTTGTTGTTGAAGAACAAAGCCATTTCAGATTCTTCAGAAATAATGGATACGTTCTTTGGACAGTTGAAAGCTGCAGAGCCAAGATATGGAGATATATGGCCTGGAGTGGTTAAGAGTCCGGAGAATTTCGAGAAACCAGTTGAGGAGTTGGTTGAGATTGCGGCTGGATTGTTAGGTAAGAATTAAGGGGGGTCGTATGGGACTTGGTTTGACCTTTGATTTTGGAGCTGTGTTTTGCTTTGGCCGGTACTCTCACTGCCACTCTGGTGCTTGGTACTCTGCTCAATCCCTGCTTGTATATTTTGTACAGTATTCTAGAAATTTCATTATTATGCATTGATAACGAAATGATAACTACTATTCATTATTGCTCGTTATACTCATTACTACCACCCACCACTACTCACAACTACTCATCACCATTCATTACCATCATTCATTAATCATTACAATTCATACCATCGCCCAAACAAACCAATAACCTACCTCCCACTACACTCCACTAGTTGCTGCCTCACACCTACTATATACTCATTGTAACTGCTCACCAACTCCACATACCGTTCAATACAATTAGCACTGGCAACCAACAACTGATTGTACCGATTAGGAACCACCTCATGTACTAAAACCAGTTTCATCTGAGCTAAAACCCGTTTGTACTTGAGAATATCCACTTTGAACCGATCAGCTATCACTTCGTGTCCATCCATACTGTTCAAAAGCTTTATCAGTTCAATCAATTCTTGTAGTACATCATAACTAGACAACACCATCATTTTCTTGTCTTCATCTGTGGGTTCAATATCGTGAGTCTGATTCCTCTGATTCACACTCAAAGACCCCAACTCCTCTTTCTCATCAACAACATCCCACAACCCATGGCTCTTAATCAACTCTGTTATTCTATTCACCTGTGGTAAATACTCATCAATAAACTGATCAAGTTCTTTGTCTAAACTAGCCAATTGATTGATATACGACCCCCTGGCACCCCCAATCTTATCTTCCACTCCAATATTGGTCACCAATTCCAAATAATCTAGTCGCTGACTTAATAAATTATACGTTCGCCTGTCCATACTGGCTGGTGATTTCTCTCATTTTCATAGACCTTCTCACTATGCAGCTGGGTTCTGCACCGGGTAACCCACCCACCGCTCACTCCACGCCAGCTTGTTATTTGAATTTCCCCTATTCTTGTTTCATCGTGAACTGAACAATTATAAAATGGTACGCATCTAACAAGAGTTATCACCGGTTGCCAACCCCCAGCTACTAACATGTTTCTAGTCTAGATCAGGGTAAGTCACAGAGTCGAAACCCAATGGCTGAAGCCAACAGAAATGAACTGGCGTGTCAAATACTAACCCCCACAGAGTTGCAGTTGCAGACGAATCCATCACTGCTTTCAACGAGTTGAAGCTCGGTAAGAAGCTCAAGTTTGTCATCTATGCCTTGAACGACAAGAAGACCGAGATCATTGTCAAGGAGACTTCTGCCGACAAGGACTACGACACGTTCTTGGAGGCGTTGCCTGAGAACGACTGTAGATACGCAGTCTACGACTTTGAATACGAATTGGCCAACGGCGAAGGAAGTAGATCCAAGATCGTGTTCTTCACATGGTCGCCAGACACCGCATCTGTCAGAGTAAGTATTTGCCAGTGCTTAAAGGGCAGCATTATAGTTTTTTCAGTGGCAGCTACTAACACAGACAGGCCAAGATGGTCTACGCTTCCTCGAAGGACGGATTGCGCCGTGCTTTGAACGGAGTTTCTACCGACATCCAAGGCACCGACTCCAGCGAGGTTGCTTACGAAACCGTGTTGGACAAGGTCAGCCGTGGTGCTGGCAGTCATTAAACGTGAATATATGGTATGACTTAGATTAGTAGGACGTTGCTGGTATATCCGAGCAACTGGAATATGATAGGCGTTACCCGGAAACAAGCGAGTAAGTGCTAAGCGCACGCAACAGTTCTCATCAGGGAAGGACTTCTATGCACTAACTAATTGATATAATACTACAACTCCACCATTAGATAATCACACTCGCCAAATGATATGGCCTTTACTGTCGCCGTCGGAGCTTGAGATCTCTGATCTT
The DNA here is from genome assembly GCA_030578595.1 of Saccharomycopsis guyanensis. Lineage (NCBI taxonomy): Eukaryota > Fungi > Ascomycota > Saccharomycetes > Ascoideales > Saccharomycopsidaceae > Saccharomycopsis > Saccharomycopsis guyanensis. Next base: position 26,125 of record JAJMSQ010000019.1, read on the forward strand.
ACTAATGGCGATTACCTTGTTGGAATAGCTCCAATCCCTGCGAATCCAGCTATGCCTTTTGCTGTGATCTCCAAGAACTCAGTCTATATCTTGAATCAGAAACCAGTATCTATTCTTGCGTCGTACAGACGTTCTCCAGAATCCTTAGAGAAATACGGTAGTAATGTGTCAGTACAAAGTTCGTCAACGGGAGAGTTTGTCGTCATAGAAACTCTGGATAACTGTCTTATGGTGTATTCTATCTATGGACCTACCAAGAACAAGAGTGTCAAGTTTGAAGTGTTATCAGTTTTTAACCAAGACACCGACCAATTGATCCAGGAAGTGGTGCCTGTGGACAAAACAGGGTTCTTTTTTGGGCTTGCTGGGTTCACCGGTGGAGAGTCTGGTGACGATGAAGAGACCGGGGTGCATCCTGCACGAGACTTAAACATCTATGACTGTGGGCTTCGGTTTCGCTTGGTATTAAAGATCCAGTCTGGCATCACCAGTTTTGGGTTTGTGTCTGAAGACCATTTGTATCTTGTAAGCCAGAAGAAAAAAGAAGACGATAGTCAAATAGCTATCCAAGTGTTGAACTTGCGGTCTAAGAACGAAGACGTGGTGGCATTTTTTGTGGACGAGTTCCTGTGGTTCAACGAAGCCAATTTCACCGATTTGACCAGTTTCCTGTACTGTGCTGCTGCAAACGTCTATGCTTTTGTCACTAATAATGGTAACTGTTGGATGTTCCAAGCTACTAATCCAGACAACAAACACGATCTCTCTAGCACGTTTGGTTTCTGTGTATCATACATGCTGAATGTGAAAGAAGTAGTAGTGAACAGTGCGTTTCAATTGGTGTTGCTCATCACTACTTCTAACGACATTTATTATTACAGTATACGAAAGTTCCTGCAGCAGAGTGTGCAACTCTTGAAGAAGTTCAAGAAACCTTTGAACTCTCGCAGTTTAGTATCTCTCAAATTCTCTGACAATGAGAAATACGCAGTGATACTATACGAGAACGGCTGGTGCTTGATCTCGGCGTTCGGTAACATCAACTTCTCTACTTTCGACTATGATGACAATTTGGGAATCACTGGAGTGTCCCAGCTACAGATCTACGAAAGTCTGAACTGGTTCAGTAAAGTGAAACACATTGACTTCTACAACACCGACAACAGTTTGCTTTTCATCAGCGATTACAGCGTGTATCTGTTCGATCTTTTGAAATGGAACGTGGCAGACTCTCAGAGCGACGCAAACACAAAGAAACCGATTCTTTACCACGACTCGCTCTTATATATTTTCAAAGGGTTAGATTACGTAAACCAGTCTACTCGGGAGACAGGTCCGTTGAACGAGAACTGGAGTTTCTTGGACATTCCTAGCAACAAGCTCAAGCTACTTAGTCCGTTGAAATACTGTTCGGTGTCAGACGACGGGTTGCACGTTGCACTCTATGGGAACAATAATCTTATGGTGTACTCGTTTGTACATAACAAATGGCAGGTGTTTGTGGATGTCTACTATGACATCCTAGATGTCAATTGCAACTTGTTGTGGTGGCAGAACGATTATTTGTTCATTGACAATTTCAATCCCGACAGCAAGAAATACGAACTTCTTATGCTCAACATCAACAAGGGACATGGCCACGGCCAAGCTCACATCAACGGGTCCCATGATGGAAAAGATAGTTCCAAACGAGCCGACAACCAGTTCATTGATTCCAGTGCAATCATCTGGAAGTATGAGTTTGACAGTCCTTTGAAATATCTCAACCTTGACACTACCTTGGACGAATTAATTGCCATTGAAGATGGTCGAGTGTTTATTTTCAAGCTCAAGCAACACTTGTCGTCTTCAGAGACTGGTAAACAGCGCAAGCAAGTTCTTATCAACCTCATTGTGCGTCTTTCATTGGAGAACGCACACATAGATCTCAACGACGTGAAAGGAAACTTCAACGTCATCAAAACCAGCCAGTTTTCCAACGATCTTTTGTTACTTGTTAATGGAAACTTGTACTTGCTATGTCTCAACAGCGAGTACGAAGTGCCCAAGTACGAAAGTTTCCTTGTGTTCAACAACATTGAGTTTTTCAACAAGATCAACGACGGCTCGTTCTATTTCTTCAACGGCGACGAGATCTTATACGTCAGTGATTTCAAGCATTCTCTGGAAAGCACTCCTGACAACCGAATCCAACTTCTTCGTAGAATCAACCACATGAAACCGTTGCGGATCTCTAACTTTGACGAGCAGATGTATCCTATCGCACTCAATGCCTCCAAAGACTTTTATATATTTGGATTGGTTGTCGAGGTGTTGCATGTCCATAAACTCAAGTCTGTGAAACTTTCCAATTCTAAGAAATACTTTCTCCACGACTTGTTGAACTTTGAGCTTAGCCAGTTGATCAGAGAATCACCCGATGAAATTGAGCCTAAACTTACAACTATATATGACACTTACAAAGACTCGAGCAACTTTGAGTATAGTTTAGAGTTGCTACTTTACTTGGTGACCACCAACAACAACGAGAACGATTCTAAGAAAAAGTCAGAGTTCAAACTCCCAGTGTTACTTGATTTGATCAAGAAAACAGACAACTATCTCAATATCATTGCCAAGTGTCTTAGAAAAATTGAGGTGGAGTACTGGGACAGAATCTTCAAGCACCTTGACTTGGGGCCAAAGCTGTTGCTTAACAAATGTATTGAGATTCAAGATTATAAGACAGCAGGGTATTATTTGGTGATATTCTTGAGCCACAAGAACAATGGAGAAATCAACGAGCAAGACAAACTGGAAATCATGCATTTTCTTAAGATAGTGGTTGAGAACTTCAATAAACAAGATCAAGAGTTGTGGGATATGGCAATTGAACTTATTCGATTCTTGAAGGTGTTGGATAAGTCAGGCAAAGTTTTGGAGCAGGCCATTAGGTACTTGGAGGTGGAGGGCTAGACAAATAACTGGTTGTTTGGTAGATCGTTTTGGTGTATGTCTTTGACAGTTGGTTTCTATGACAATGGATTGTTATAGTACGATTTCTAATGTTCAAATTACAAGTTCTGTGTTTGAATTCAATTGTGTCAAGCCTAACCCTAAGCTGACAACACCATAATTTTTAATCTTAATAGAATCAGATTGATAATTGTTAATTTTTATGTTCCATTTGTGTAGTGCAATGCTAAAGTACATTTACAACTTTGATTGGTAAACCTCCAAAAAAAAAAAAGAATGGACGAGATAGGAATCGAACCAATGACCTTCTGCTTGCAAGGCAGACGCGCTACCAACTACGCCACACGCCCAAATTCTGTCAGTTTAAGTTTGTACTCTGCCACACTGCACAGACACACAGCATAAGGGTTACGCAGCCCCGGCAGCAGAACGGGCCAACCAGATCGCTGTAAAAAATCATTACACAAGTCTATACTAAGTTACAAGAGACATACAAGAAAACTCAATTATGACCCTTGCCACAGCATTTGCAGAGACAACAAAACGGTCGGTGACCGAGGCCGACATGAGACAACGGGTTCTTGGATTGTACCGGAAATTCATCCGAGACGCACCAACAATTGTCGAATTATATGAGTTGGATATGCCAGTGTCAGCCATGAGAACCAAGATCAGACAAGAGTTTGAGAGAAACCGTTTTGTCCAGCAATTGTCAGTGCAGAACATCTTGTACATGAAGGGGCAGATGGAATACCAGGAGACCATAAATTTCTGGAAGCAACAGGCACATATAATGAAGTACTTCAAGGAAGAGGAGAGTTATGGATCGATCAGTGGTAATGGGTTTGTCGAGAACTTTTTGCGGGGAACTATTTAAATCGACGATATTCTTAGGTGTTGGATGGGTTAGTTGGGGTCAGTGTTGGTCAATGGGTTACATTAGCTTTAGCATTGGCTGAGCATTGTGACTTACATTGATTGTTAACTGAGATTCTTTGGAAGCGATTTGGTGTCGAATGTCGATTGAAGTGATGAAAAGAAGGAGAGTGACTTTCAATAGATTTTTAGCTTTGAAAGTATGTGGGAGAGCTCGAAAGTGGTGAGCGATTGTCAAGAATGTGGAGTGTCAATAATAGAGTCTGTGGATGTGAGGATGTGTTCAAGCTCTTACATATAAATATTGGGTGAGTCCTAATGACAAGAAAGTATGCATTGATTGTGTAGAGAAGAGGAGTTGTATTGGTAGGGTCGAGTAGTGAATTTCACTGATTGTTACGGAATGAATGTTGTGGAGATGTGTGAGTGTGTTGAGAGGTATTGGTTTGGTAAAGTTAAACAAGTATTCGGAAGAATGGAGGCAGAAGTAGAGACAAAAGCAGAGACATAATGGAGACAGAAGAAGAGCCAAGCTTAAGAAAGGACTAGCAAAAAAGTTATTTTTTTTTTATATTTATACTTAGCAGTAATGTTTAGAAAGTTATTTTAGAAATTATTCACCATACTTGATTCTTGTTAATTTAAGTTTTCATCCACTGGCCAACAAATAGCTGCATTGCATATAGTGAGATTGAAATACTGGAAGATGCAGGTGTAAGTCACAATAGAGTGTTATAGATACTGATGAACCAGGCTGGAAGAAGAGAAAAATTCAGTTGTGACTAAAATCCACACAACTTCTGTAGAATATAGAAGAACCATGCCGTTCAGTCTTCTAACAGATCTTCACTTCATTATACGTCTGTCGTTCAGTCTACTAGCATAGATCCCCAGTTCATCATATCCCAAAGAGCTCAACCCGAGCATCGTAGATCTCATAGAACTCCTCGGATCCTTTAGCATTTTTGAAGGAACTGTAGAGAAAGCTCATGTGTAACCTTGGATACATTTCCATGTATTTGTCAAGTCCTTCAACGGTAGGTAGAAATACGCAAAACATGTCAATGAATACAATTCTGGGAAGACCTTCTAGATTCGGAAACACAACAGGAAGCAAAATTTCCAGAAAGAATGACAATCTAACTAGCGATTTCAATGGTCTTACCTCAGGGAGTGATTCGAACGATCCAAGTGCAAGTTTTAAATACTTCAACCGTTACAACCCTTTAAAATTCTTGATTTCCATATTCGTACTATCTTCGGACCCAATACACAACTGATATACGTTCTGATACCCTTTAAAATCACCTACCAGTGTGAACATGTTGTTTCCAAGCGACAAATCTTCAAGCCTTCTCCCTTTCAAATCTGGTAGAACCTGAAACAGGTTAAAGTCAAGCAGAAGTTTCTTCAACAGCGGAAGTTCAGGAAGCCATTCGAGACTCTCGAGGTTGTTCATCGTGAGGTCCAACTCTTCCACGTTTTTAAGAAGGTTCAAACACTTATAAACCTCAGAGGTTAGGCTGTTTTGATGAAGAGATAGTTTAGCCAATCGACGAAATCCCTTGAAACACGAAGTAGAAAAAAATACCTGGCAGGAAGATATCCTCACCTCGATGGCAGATTCGAAAGGTCTGAGGTTCAATAAAGTGTTGACAAACGCCATCTTAAGTTTGAAAATTTCCAACTTGGGAGTAACAAATTTGTCCAAGGATGATTGGCTTAGTTCCATCGGTACATACTCTTCGTCGTGTTCTGTTTCTGAAACTCCCATCATTTTAAGTCTCTTCAAGTTAGGGAACTCCAATGTAACGATATTCTCTAGCATGGCATCAAGACTCGAGGCTTTAATATCCAACAGATAAATGTTGTCAAACTTGTGGACCTGCAGAAATGGAGCCTGCAATGAGGTTTCTTCAAACTTGAGCAATGTCACATTTGTCAATGACTCGTTTCTGAGGATCAAATCCGCCAACTGTGAAGACCAGAACCCTTCTAAGTTCGCAACGTTGTACAGCCAGCGAGATCCTGTGGACGCAACCGAGTGGCCACTGTTTCGTTAGTGAGCCTCAATGAAACGAGGTTATCGCAGGAGTTGATAAGCTTAACCAAGTCACCAAGTACGTGCGGGGTGACTTTGTGTGCGAATTCAACGGTATGTGGTTCAAAGTTGATGTGTCTTACAAAGTGGCCCCAATCACTAGCGGCAAACCTTTGGAAGTCTGCGCTGGTCCTGAGTAGACTACAGAATTCGTAACCGATGCTGGATACTCGGAACCCGTTGTAACTGATCCCGTGGTCGTAGCTAGGATCGTCGCTGAAAACTATAAGGATCTCTCGGAATATGATTGTGGATAGCACTGAATCGAGAAGTCCAATGGTTTGAAGTGCGGTTTTGTGAGGAAGAGACAGAAGGTCCGATTCATCACGGAGTGGCCGGAACTGTTCCACAAGCTCACAGAGTGCGATCGCGGATTCTTCGTCTATGAACTCGCAAATGGTAGGAACGGTTTCGGCAGGTAAGTCGTTGAAAGTTGGCATGGTGTAAGTAGTAAGCTAGGGGGGTTGTTTGTTTGGCTTTTGAAGTAGGCGTGGGTTGTCTTTACCAGAGCAAAGTAAGCTAATCGGAATTATCTTGTGGATTATCTTGTGTGACTTGTGGATAACTTATGATCTGATGTATCAAGTAATTTGTAAATTATTCTTCGGTATCTTCTAAGACAAATTGCAAAATCTCCAAAGCGAACAAGTTGTGTAGCTAACAATAGATGATATTCAAACTGCTCAAAGTGTTCGGGACTAAGCCTTGTCAATTAACCAGTAACTGAAACAGAAACAATCGCAACAAAAGTCAACAAAAGTTATTCTATAAAATTAGCCTGTCAACAGTCAAGTACCCGCAGATATTATCGACAATGTATGATTCAATTTGAGTGTGAAAACGGTGGGATTCAGTTCAATCGGTGATGCAAGATAAGTAGGAACGGCTTGTCTTCGTTTGCTTTATGCACTGTTCCGATGTCTGACAACATGCATATGGACACAGGCAGTGATACTTGCCAGGAAGCTTACGAATCTTTATCACTACCATTCAACATGATGTGTGTTATTCCCGAAACATGTAGTTAAGGTGTTTGTGATATGGCATGTTGGTAAATTATGTAGCTAGTCATGATATCCTAGGTGCAGGTCATACTGTACTATTGCCTCAAATATCTGGGCGCCACTCTAATCTACTATACTTAGTCTTGAGCTTCTGGCCAGGATAATAAATAATAGCAACCACATACTTGATGAACGAGGACAACTACCCAACTCTATACTGCTTGTAGCAATCGCCACCATGCCTCTCAAGTATTGGAATGCTACTGCCAACTCTTCAGCCAATGCTAATTCTTCTCCAGTCGCAGCAGCTCTTCAACAAATACCTTAGTGCAATCTTAAACCACTATGAGCACACAGTAAGTCTACCCACAATTTTCATTGTATCAAAAAATTCCTCTAACCACGAGAATCCAAGACTTTACATTCGAATCATCAAGTTCTGGTACTCTCACCCTCTTCTCTCACCATATCAGAACTATGTGTTTGAATGCAACATGTTTACAATACCTGGATTACTGGTCCCGTGAAATCACCAACCAGCACATTCTCAGACACACCACAATCTGCTGTCCCACTACAACCCTATGATATCTCTGTATTAATAAACTATGTTGATACTGATACAAGCGGTTGGTTCCGCACTCTATATCCATGCACTCCCTGCCACATTAACCTGTCACTTCTTATCCTAGAACTGTACTGCTCTTCATTAATGACCACTTCTCATGGTATTTCATTATCTTCTGTGAAATTCTGTCAACAGACCCATATTAGTCTGCTTCATTACTCATTGCATCCTCCTCACACTGCTTCCACTCTGGCACTGCTCCCACTGCCACTTCCACATTGCTTCTTCTCACTCCCATAGACACTCCCACTCCCCACCTCAACTGACTAACACCCACAAAAGAAAGAAAAATATCAACACCCCGAAAATCTTGATGTACAACCACCGGTTGTTCGAGATGGTATCGAAATATTTCAACAACTCACGCTGCGCCCCAGCAATATTAAGCTCGATATCGTCGACATTCTGATCGATCCGCTGGATCTGTTCGCCCTGCTCACCGACCAACCGCGCCAACTGCTGGAACAATCCTCCCACCTCGTTGATCGTCGACTCGATCGTCTCAACTGCTCGGTTCCGTTCCTGCAAATACTCACTCGACTGCTCTTCAAGAAGTGCCATCTGCTGAGTCTGTTCTGGAATCGAAAGATACGGCGAGTCGTTGGGCACCGAGACGTCGGGGTCGGCCCCCAGTAGACTTGCCAAGAACGGGTTGTCGCCCATCCCTGCGCCATCCTTTGCGGCATCACTACTGGTCAGAAGAAACTGGTTCTTACGCTCCTTGCTCTCGATCTCGTTCTTCTGACGCAACTCAAGCACGTTTTTGAACTCGCCACTCATGTTTTTGGTCTTGGTGTTCAAGATCTGTAACACGTTCTTCAGGTAAATACTGATCTGCGACTTGTTGGAGCCTCCCAACTGTCCAGTGTTGACATAGTGCTGGAGCTCCTTCAACTGTTTCTCTACTTTGAAGATATCCTGCTTGATCACATACGTCAACTCGGCAATCTCGATCGGCCGGTCGTCGAATAACGGTTTCTTCTTTGCAAGCAACGCAAGCTTCCCAAGAAGTTCAGTGGCATGGGCCACATCCTTAGCAATCACACTGGCCCTGGAACTGAACTCACTCTGGCTGACTTTCTGCGGACCCGTCCGCTGCTTGATTTTGTCTCTATTCAACCGGTTGAAGTTGGTCACACATTTCTGGAACTCCACCGTGCGGTCATGTATGGCGTTCATTCTTGTTACTGGTGATACTTTTTGGAGCAGTGCTAATATTGAGGCGCGAACTAACCACGTCAACCGTCACGTGGGTACTGGTCACGTGGAACGTTTTGCCTTTGCTAGGCGGCTCCGGGGCGGGGGTATCCCAGACCTAGGCCGGTAGATTTGTATTCTAGGTGGACTATGTTTCTCTTGGGCGGGTCTTGGGTGGCGACTAGGTCATTGGAGATCTATCTAAGAGGCTGTGCAACAAACTGATGGATTGTCTGAGTTAGTGATTATTTGCTGGTGACTTTGCCTGTTGGACTCTGCACTTTGGACTCTGTACGTTGGACTGGTAAGACGCTGACTTGTGGAACTGTGTGGCACTTTGTTGTAGAACCTGGTAGACTCCTACCATACTTTACTGTATTACACCGGACGCATTACACTCATTACACTCTTCTGCATTCACTCATTGCATGTCACTTCGCTACTTTCCACCGTTCTGCAGTTCAATTCTTTATCGTCCCCTATTTCATCTGCCATACTCGTTTATCTTCGTACATAGTGGATTACCCACACTCTACAGTTCTCTCCACTTCACTGATTAACGCACGGCATTTATACTCTCCACTGCACTCTCTACCCACACTGCACTCCACCACACTCTACACTCCTTTCCTTCCCACTACCATGAACGCTTCTCAAATCCACTCTACGCCCTATCCTCTCTACCCTCTCCCCTTCACTGCTACCCCCTCCACTCCCCTCCAAATCGTCTCCTGCAACACCTCCAATATACCTCCAATGTACAATGACCACTGCACTATGACCGCGATCACACGAGCACAACTTCTTGGCATTGTGTTTGAGACGATATTTTGTAACTTGACTCTTCTTGGCTCTCAAATTTTTGCAACTTTGTTTTCTCCAGTTTACGAGTTTCTTTTTTTAGTTTGTCCGACTCCTTTCGGTAAGCTGTGGAGTAACCAGACGGCACGAAGTAGCCACAGAGAAGAGACAGGAAAACAGTAAAGTGGTCAATATGAATGAATCATAAACTGTATTTTCTAAGAGTATTAAATTATTTGAAAGTAAAAAGTAAAACGGTAAGATTTGTGTTCTGTAGGTTCTTTCGAGATCCCCTAAACATACAAATTTCGCTAGTGTTAGTGAACTGGACCCTGAATTTTTGACATGCATTCTAGAATGCATTGACTAGGTCAGCAGACATTGGTAGACATTGACAGTTAGAATAAATCCTAATCAACGACAGCCAAACAATAATCAGCCAATACACAACCAGTAAGCACTAATTTTTCTCTGTCATTTAATCAACTTCTAGTACCCTGCCGTAATCTAACGTCGAACTTCCCACTACACCCATCTATCATGCCAATGTTTTAGTCAAAGCCGTCTAAATACTCTAAATACCAACTAACTACCATCTCTAACTATCATCTAACTACTCTCTAACTATCAGTCTTTCAACCATCTCTACCATCTCTACCTCGTACATCACATCCCCTCGTTTCTCATCGTCCCAAAGCATTGGCCGTGATATCAGTCACATCAAAATGATGATGCTTCTTGACCGTGCCCTTACAATACCTGTCCGCTGGCAAATCGGTCAAGAAATATGCCGAGCCGATCTGATCGTTGGACGCCTCAATTGGCGTCTTCATGGCTGAAGGCGCACTGGCGGTGGTCAATGGCGGCGTCACGGCAGAAAGTTTACCCATGGTGACTTCGTTCGATGAAGGAATAGGAACAGGCACAGGCTCCACCGACGTTTCCTTTGGTGCTTCTTCGCCATTCTCGTCCTTGTCCACTATAGCACACTCTTTAAGAGCGTCGGAAATAGCATCATTGGTCCGCTCTTCTTGAAGAGGAGGCAACTCGACTGCAGACTTGGCCTTACCGTTGCTTCTGTCTCCCTCACTCTTACTACGCTCTTTCTTGATGTGCGAGTTCTCAAGCAACAAGAGTCCCGAGGTGCACTTGTGAGACACCAACTTGTCCACCAAGGACTCCTCGTCGTACTCCTGGATGCACATCTCGAGCTTCAAGAACCACGGGTCTTCAAACAAGTCGTGGAGAGTGTAGCGGGACTCAGGTTTCGGGTCACACAATCTCCAGGCCACACGACTGGCCCCAGGGTCTGGGAACCCCTTACCGTACTTGTACTCGACACCTGGGCCCTTGATTCTGTCTTTTCTGAAACTAGGGTTGCGCAGGGTGAACTGCGAGTAGGCGTCAGTGAAGTCTCTGTAGTGGTTGTCGACACTCAGGGCCTGGGTGAACGGAGTGCCCTGGTACACAATACAGAAAAGAAGCATCCCAAGACTCCAGTGGTCCATTTTGAAGGCGTCGTATTTCGGCAAGTTCGGGTCGTCGGCCTGTTTCTTGTTCCAGGACTTGAAGTACATGACTTCTGGAGGCGAGTAAGGAGGCGAACCGACAAACGACGTGAACATTTTCACAGGGGACTCGAAGTTGCCTGGGTCTTCGTGACCGTAGGTGCTGACTCCGAAATCAGTGAGTTTCACCACCCCACGGTCGTTCAAGAGCACGTTCTCAGGTTTCAAGTCTCGGTGGACAATATCGTTGTCATGGATGAACTTCAACCCAAGCGCAACCTGCTTGAACACACAGAACTTCTCTGATGGGTGGATGGATTTCCAGCCACTACGTAAGATAAGTCCAAAAAGATCACCATGAGAACAGTACTCGAGCACAAACCCCCAGCCTCGTTGCAAGCTGGCGATCAGTGGCACCCTGAGGATGGCAATCGTCGACACGATGTGCGGGTACGACGAGAGCGACTTGGCAATGATGTACTCCATGGCACAGCGCGAGTAGAAGTCGGCCGGCAGCTCGTTGTGGAACAACGTGAACTTCTTGAGCGCAAACACTTTCTTGTCGTGTCTACGAAGAATGGTGCGCACCGCGGCACTGGCGCCAATGCCGAGTTTCTTGTCCTTGCTGGAATCAGCTTCTGGAAGCATGTACTCGGTGTAAAGGTCTGCACACTCGGACTGAAGACAGTCCGGCAAGTAGTGGTTCGGGATCTCGATAGGAAGGGGAAGAAGCTCTGGTTTGTCGTCCAGGTACGTCGACAGGTTGGTGCCGCCGGCAGTGTGGATCAGGTTCCCGTGCGACCCGTAGTGGCTGGTGGAGTAGTTGCTGCCACTGGACTGGCCGTATGGGTTGTAGACAATCGAGGGTTGCTTGCGCACCGGGGCCGAGTCGATCGAGGGCAACGGCTTGCCGGCCATGGGCAGCACGCCGCTGTGGGTGTTGTTGCGCTTGCGGCTGACGGCTCCGGGCGCATGGGTGATGGCTCCGTGCTGGTTCATGGTATTCTGGTCAAAGCTCGAGAACTTGCGACGGTCCACGGCAGTTAGCGGTTTCGGGGCCTTGTCGCGGAGCGAGGTCGACGACTTCAGCTTGAGAATCGGCAGCTCGGAGGACTTGATCAGACCCGCAGACGGCTTCTTCACCGGCTTCTTGTCCTTCTTGTGGTGCTGGTGGTGGAAGATGTCCTTGAGAGTCATGGCGGATCGCTGCGGTTACGGAAAGCCTCGGGCGGCGGCAGTGGGTACTCGGGGGCGCTGCAGCAGAGTCTGCGGTGACACAATTGGAGCCAGGAACTCAGGTGCAAAGTCAACGGGCCAAGACTCAACCTCCTTGGATTTTGTCTGGTGATATATGCTAGCAATGTGAGGCGACAGGGTAAGATGGAAGGAATCCGGGTAGCCTGCAGCGAAGGACAGGGCGGTTCCTTTGGACGAGGACGGTTTTCGAGCCAGGAAACACGGCAGGGGTTTCCTTCGGGGGGCAAATGAACCGGAAATTAAATCTTGTTAGAAAATAAACGAACTCAGACTGTGATCATCCTTGTCGTCTGGCTGGTCTTGGTTCTCGAAGCTTCGGAGATACGTCATGCCAAGCCTGTGCTGTGTCCGGGTAATGCTGCTGGGGCTGGCGCGCGGTGCCCCAGCGGTCCTATTTTTGCAGGGGCTGCTCCAGGGGACCCCGCCTGTCACCTCCACCGACACGTCACGTGGGGTACTCAGAACAGTTGCGAATCTCCGAACTTGGTGGACATGGAATGGGGTGTGAACCCTTGGCCCTGAGACATGGGGTGCCCGCCGCTACTCGATCCCGATTTTGTCAAACACGCGTTGGAGTATAGTACGGCAGTAGCACGCGGAGTGAGACTGTTCTGGGGACTGGATTCTGAGACTGCTTCTGGAGACTGGAGCTTGGAGACTTTTGTGAGTGACTTTCGTGACTTTCAGTAACTTTGTGTTGTCCAGTTCGTCGGTACCTATGCCCCCCTTCGACATTGATCCTTACGAGGTATTAGCAGTAGACCCAAAAGCTAGTCCCGTGGAAATCAAAAAGGCCTACCGTAAATTATGCTTGAAGTATCATCCGGACAAATTGACGGGCAAGTCTGAGCGTGACCAAGTTCTTGCTAAGGAAAGTTTCCAGAGAGTGCTGTTTGCCTACCTGATAGTCGGAGACGTTGACAAGAGAAAGCGATACGATGACACGGGGTCGTTGGATACTGTAGACAGCGACGGGTTCGACTGGAAACTGTACTTTTCACAGTTGAACTCGGTCACTGAGGAAGCTATCGAGCAGGACAAAAAGGTGTACCAGAACAGCGACGAGGAGAAAACCGACATTCTCGAGACGTTTGAGTACTACCAGGGCGATTTCTTGAAATTGTTTGAGACAATTCCCCATTTGGAAATCCTGGATGAAGACCGAGTATTTACCTTGGTTGCAGCCCTGGGTAGCACGTATCCGAAATGGGAAACCTACAAGAAGAACCGAGTAAAGAAGCGCAAGGCTTATGAGAGGAAGTTGGGCAAGGAGGCGAAGGAGGCAGAGGAATTGAGTGCCATGTTGAACTTGAAGAAGACCTCGGGCGAGGACGATTTGCGGGCGTTGATCCAGAAGAAGAACTCGTCCAAGTTTGATGACATGATATCGCATTTGGAACAGAAGTACGGGCCGAAGGGAGTCAAGAAGGGGAAGGCGAAGAGGTCGCTGGGGAAAGCACTGCTGAAGAAGCTGACCAAGAAGCTGGCCAAGTCACTGACGAAGTAGGTGTGATTCTAGCATACTGGAAACGTTGTATGCAGAGTCGATGGGACATGTGTGACATTGAATAAGAGAATCAGTCTAGTGCGCTGGTTACTAATTGGGCTGTGTTAGACGAATACTGTGAGATTCTTTTATCTGCTGTTATACGACTGTTACAGTCTAGAGTGAGCATGTGGTGTCCTGTTGTGTCACGTTGTACTCCTGAGTATACCTCTGAGCACTCACACCTTACCTTCGCACCACGTCCTTTTTAATGATGATGTTTAATTGAGTTCTAATCGTACTTTTGTTCTATTCTTGGAGTCAAGGACTAGTCTGTCATGCAGTTGCCTGGAGTTCATGGCATGCATTGGATGCAGCACAACATGCTTAAACGAGTTTTCCACGAAGAAATCTATGGAATGAGACGAGGGAGTCGTTGGAACATGTTCTAATGGTAATTAGTTTGTTTTTGGAACTTTGATAACTTGGTGGCTCCAATGAATGTGTCTTGCTCATACCAAGTCATGGTCACTACTTGTTTGCTCTTCTACGATACTGCATGTGTTGACAAACTTTGATTTCAAGTCTATATTTCCAACGAGTCTGAGTCTTTAGCACTTACCGCTTAGTACTGATCTCTTTTCAATCCTACCGCAAGACTTCTGATATGTAGGCAGGTTGTCTGTTGTGGTACTCGCGGCACGACATAGCTGCTACCCAAGTACTTACTAAGCATTCTGGGTCCATCACAAGCTACTACCCAAAGAGATACTCAGAGATTTCCCTCAATTGTTCCTTGCTGAAGTGATTCCTTTACTGCTCACCTCATTAATTGTCACACCATTTCCTTGCTACCTTACTTCACTACTCAATACGGCATTTCCTTACTACACTACTACCTCTTTCTTCGTATCTACAGCTGTCCTTACTCAATTGAGCCTTCTCCTGTTTCCTTAACTCTTTAGTTCCTTACGACCACTCATCATATTGAGTCACTGCTCACAATAGTGGTACACCCCACAATTCCTCCGCTCTTCCTTACTGCCTCCCAACAACTAATTCCACTAACTGCCTATCAATACCCTTATCAAACTCACTGCTCCTTATCTCTACTCTATATTCCACATCATCTCTACACCACCGAACTCTACCTTATCATCACCGCTTATCCCACCCATCGTAAACACCACGCCAAGTCTCAACGTCTACTTCCCCACCACCACTCCGACCGCAACTATGCCAACTCTAAACTTCTAAATAAAGCCACGGCCATCTGGCATCGATCTCCACCTCGCCCGAATGACATCGACGGTTAATCCAGGATACCTCTGGGGTAGCGTGGCGCATTCCGGGGCATTTGTTAGGCATAACTGTGGCGCAGAAGCTCATATCGTGGCTGGTGTTTGACTCGGAACATGAGTAACAGCAAGATAATTTTTGACTCGGCTCCACCACGGCTTGACTCGGGTCCAATGCAATGCCCCAGCATACATACACTAACAAAATAATTTCTTTTACCAAGGCGCTGTCGGGATTTCCTTATAAATACCTGTAGTCATGTTTGAGTGTTTGCTAGACTTTTTCTTAGTTTTATCTATTGATCCTTGCCTTGTGGTTAAAGTTTTGTTATAACTGCTGCCATAAATAATAACTACTGCCATGACTTACACAACCTACAAACAACCAGACCACCCACTTCTTTTGGTCCCCGGCTCAATTGAGTTCTCCGATGAGGTTCTTCAAGCCAACGCTATCTATGGGATTTCTCACGTTGATGACTCATTTGCAGTGATCTTCCAAGCAGCATTGCAAAAGCTCCGGTTGTTGTTCCGTTCTGAGTCCCCAGATACTCAAGCTATTGTTCTCCCAGGTGCTGGCTCCATGGGTTTTGACATTGTAGCCACCAACTTGTTGCAATCAAACGATAGATGCTTGTGTGTGTCCAACGGATTCTTCTCTGATAAATTCATTGATTGCTTGAACACTTACGGAGTGGAGACCGACGTTGTCACTGCTGAAATAGGCTCGGTGGTGGACATTGCAGTGCTCGAGTCAATGCTCAGCACCAACAACTACAAAGCAATCACAATCACCCACGTAGACACATCTACTGGAATTGTCAATGATCTTAAGAAGATCTCCCAGACCGTCCGCAGAGTCTCTCGTGAAACTTTGATTATCGTCGACGGAGTGTGCTCGGTGGCAGTTGAGAACATCGAGTTCGACAACTGGGACATCGATTTTGTCCTCACTGCTTCTCAGAAGGCTCTTGGAGTGCCACCAGGTCTTTGTATCTGCTACGCCTCCAAGAAAGCTCTTGATGTTGCAATGAACCGTAAGAAAGACACTGCTGTGTTCTTGTCGCTCAAACGTTGGTTGCCAGTGTTGCAGTCGTTTGAGAATGGTGTTCCTGCATACTTTGCTACTCCACCGGTCCAACTCATCAACGCTCTCAATGTGTCCTTGGACTCGATTCTTTCTGTACCACTTGATGTTCGCTTTGAAAAACACAGAGAAAACTCTGAGTGGTTCAAGAACGAATGTGAGAAGTTGGGCTTGAAACTTGTCGCCAACAGAACCCTGTCGACTCAAGCATTGACCTCACCATACTTCCCTGAAGGAATTGACGGTAAAGAGTTCTTCCTTAGAGCCAGAGGAAAAGGTGTGATTTTTGCTGGAGGAATGCACCCGGAAATTAAGAATTTGCATTTCAGAGTTGGTCATATGGGAGTGTCTGTTATGGAAAGACAAGACACAGTTACTGCTTTGAGAGTGATCAAAGAATGTTTGAGTGAGATGGGTTGGCAAGCTGCAAAATAAAAACCGAAAAAAAAAACAATATAAACAAAATCAGAAAAAAAAATGGTACCCAGTGATATACAGCTGGGGTTTGGTTTAGTATGCGAGTTTAATAGGTGTTGAGTGATAAGTTTCAGTAAAGGTTCACTCTGTATGCATACTGAGATCGGTGGTGTGCATTGTTATTAAGAACGACCAACCACTCCTGTACTTTTCCTCCGAGCCGCCTACAATTTCCACTGAGACCCGCCCAGTTCATTTAATACCAAAGCAGATCCCACCCAGATCCACCCAGACACCAGATATTTCTGCACGGCTCGCCGCCCATGTTCCGGCGGGTTCTCACCAGGATCACAACCCACTCACCCCCACGAAATTGTGGTACTCTTCCGGTACGCCGGAACTGCACCGGGTAACACATATCCTCGGCTAGGTATATATAATGTCAAGTCCCCCACAGCAATGCATTCTAGACAGTTGTAACACTACACCATGCCTTACCAACAAGCCGCACATCCGTTATTACTTATTCCCGGCTCAATTGAAGTCGCCGACAACGTGCTCGAGGCCAACGCCACCTCGTCTCTCAGTCACACCCACCAACCTTTTATTGGGATTTTCCAAGAAGTGTTGCAGAACTTGCGCAAGTTGTTCAAGTCGACTGATCCCGAGGCCCAGGCGTTTGTGATCTCTGGATCTGGTACTCTTGGCTGGGACATTGTCGGGTCGAACCTTTTGAAACCAAAAGAAAACGCACTTGTGTTGTCGACCGGGTTTTTCAGTGACAGGTTTGCAGACTGTCTTAAGACCTATGGAGCCAACACCGACGTGATCACTGCTCCACTAGGAGGAACCGTGCCACTTGACGAGGTCGAGAAAGCTCTTAAAGCTAAACAGTACAAAGTAGTGACCATCACTCACGTGGACACCTCCACTGCTGTGTTGTCTGACATCAAGAGCACTGCTGCTGCCATCAAGAAAGTGTCTCCTCAGAGTTTGATCATTGTCGACGGAGTGTGCTCTGTAGCTGTTGAAGACATCGAGTTTGACAAATGGGGACTTGACTACGTGTTGACTGCTTCTCAGAAAGCTGTGGGAGTTCCTCCAGGATTGTCGATCTCGTTTATTTCTAAAAGAGCCTTGGACGTAGCACTTAACAGAGACGTCGACTCGACATACTTTGCCTCGTTGAAACGTTGGTACCCTATTATGCAAGCGTACGAGTCTGGCAAAGGAGCTTACTTTGCTACTCCTTCGGTACAATTGATCAACGCTTTGAAAGTCTCGTTGGAGAACATTCTCTCAAAAGACTTGGACGAGAGATTCCTGCAGCATGTCAAGAACTCGGACTGGTTCAAATCGGAGCTCGAGAAGCTTGGACTCAAACTTGTGTCACAACCTGGTGCAGGGTCGCATGCTCTTACTGCAGTGTACTTTCCAGAAGGAGTTACTGGGCCAGACTTGTTCCCATTGACTTCCAAGCACAACGTTGTGTTTGCTGGAGGGATCCACAAAGCAATTGCTCCTAAATACTTCCGTGTCGGACACATGGGAGTGAGTGTCACTGACCGTAACGACACCGAGGTTGCACTTGAAGCTATCAAGAGTGCACTTAAAGAGTTGGGCAAGTAAGTGTTTTCGAACATATCGAGAGTGCCCTTAATGGTGGTTCTTGAAGATATTACGAACCCTCTCAAAGGATATATTTTTAATGGACAGGCTACCACTACTGACCGTACATCGTCGGCGGATTAAACACCATGCCCGCCGGCGGTGTACACACGTGACATGTCTAAATCCGCGTGCCGCGCACGTGCGCCTCAAGGAATGACTCTGGCGGCCCGAGTCAAGAAAATTTTTCAAAGTGTCATCTCATCTCATATATTAGTCCTACAGACTAGCAGTATTTTTTCTTTTTGCAATTCCTCAATTCGCAATGTCCAGCTACTCTTTGCCTGCCAGCCACCGGAAATTGGTCGAGGGTCACCTCGAGGAGACCGATCCTGAGGTCGCCAACATCATCAAGGACGAGATTGTAAGACAACAGCACTCGATTGTCTTGATTGCCTCGGAGAACTTCACCTCGACTGCAGTGTTCGATGCCTTGGGCACCCCAATGTGCAACAAGTACTCCGAGGGGTACCCGGGGGCTCGTTACTACGGAGGAAACGAGCACATTGACAAGATGGAGCTCTTGTGCCAGGAGCGTGCCTTGAAGGCTTTCAACGTCACTCCAGACAAATGGGGTGTCAACGTCCAGACCTTGTCTGGATCGCCAGCCAACTTGCAGGTGTACCAGGCCATCATCAAGCCACACGAGCGTTTGATGGGTCTTGATTTGCCTCACGGAGGTCACTTGTCGCACGGGTACCAAACCGACACCAGAAAGATCTCTGCGGTTTCGACCTACTTCGAGACCATGCCTTACAGAGTGGACCTCGAGACCGGAATCATCGACTACGACACCCTCGAGAAGAACGCCGCTTTGTTCCGTCCTAAGGTTCTTGTTGCCGGTACCAGTGCCTACTGCCGTTTGATCGACTACAAGAGAATGAGACAGATTGCCGACTCTGTTGGAGCGTACTTGGTTGTCGACATGGCCCACATCTCTGGGTTGGTTGCTTCTGGCGTGATCCCATCGCCGTTCGAGTACGCCGACATTGTCACCACCACCACCCACAAGTCCTTGAGAGGGCCAAGAGGTGCCATGATCTTCTTCAGAAGAGGCATCCGCTCGATCAACCCAAAGACCGGTAAGGAGGTGTTGTACGACTTGGAGAACCCAATCAACTTCTCTGTGTTCCCAGGACACCAGGGAGGTCCACACAACCATACCATTGCTGCTTTGGCCACTGCCTTGAAACAGGTGGACACCCCGGAGTTCAGAGCGTACCAGGAGCAGGTGTTGAAGAACGCCAAGGCCTTGGAGACCGAGTTCAAGAAGCTTGGCTACAAGTTGGTGGCCGACGGGACCGACTCGCACATGGTGTTGGTGTCCTTGAGAGACAAGGGCATAGACGGTGCCAGAATCGAGACGGTGTGTGAGAACATCAACATTGCCTTGAACAAGAACTCGATTCCAGGCGACAAGTCTGCCTTGGTGCCAGGTGGTATTAGAATCGGTGCTCCAGCCATGACCTCCAGAGGTTTGGGCGAGGAGGACTTCAAGAAGATTGTCCAGTACATTGACAAGGCTGTCCAGTACGCCAAGTCTGTGCAACAAGGATTGCCAGTTGGAGCCAACCGTTTGAAGGACTTCAAGGCTGCCATTGCTGCTGGGTCTCCAGAGATCGATGCTCTCAAGCGTGAGATCTACGAGTGGGCTGGCCAATTCCCATTGGCTGTCAACAAATGGGCACTTTCTGAGTAAGCGCTTTCAACGAGTTGTGTTTGATCACGTAATTGCCATTAAGGGAGGTAACTTCCGTACTAAATAATTGAATGTCATTTTGAGTATTTGTAGTGTTTGCTTAGGGAGTGAGTAGAATAAGGGAGTGAGTAGAAGTGGATTGACACTAATAGAAGAGAGTGCAATTGCAGATTGAGGCTACTCCAAGAGATTGTAACTGAAATTTGAATTGTGATGAACCAAGAGAATGCAATTGAACAGTAGAGTGAGGCTAATCCAAGAGGTTGTAACTGAAAAATGGATTGTGGTAGTCTCAAGAGTCCAGCTCGAGCTTAGGTGCTGCTTAACCTATGGACAATAAGTAGACCATAGGATCGCAGCCAAGTCACAGGTTGCAGTCTCAGATACCAACTGCTAGATAAATCATAACTCTAACAAAGCCATAGATTGTACTCAAGTCTCAGATGTATTCAAGCCTCAGATTGCAGCGTGCACTAAGCCAAGATGTTGCATCCATGACGGCCAAGCCATCAAACCTCACTCTATCTCACCATATATTCCATCTAAACTACGTCCAACAATTCTCGACGGATCCCAGCCAAACCTTGAAATCCTCCTCGTTACAGTTTGATTGCCCGGGAGATGGCGTCAGCAATTCCCAGAAATAGACCCAGCCAACCCCGAGGTCTTTCTATTTTCGCCGGCTATCCAGTACCAATCTGTCAATAGAGTTGTCAGTTAAGGTTTGTTCAGCAGAGTTTGGTTGGCGTGCTGCAGTAAGCTAGTACTCCAAGATATTCAGTACGCATGAACTGCACTGAAACGGTCGACAGTTGTCTAACAGACAATGAAAAATCAGCAGAGAAAACAAGCTGAACACCGGGAATCGATTCGATGGAATGTCCCGCAATAATATTTTTGCAGAACGCAAGCTAGAACACTGCTGGGGGTGGGGGTTTGGAGGACGATCATATTGCGGATCTTTGATGCCGCATGGAGCAGCCTGGGGTGGTCAGAGATTCGAATACTTGGACCGATTACAAAGTTTAGCGAAAAGTCAGCTGAGAGAGACCGCTGGTCATGAATACGAAACTGCCAGAGGGGATGGCAAACAATGCGGAATCCAAAGCCCCGGCTGTTGCTCAGGAAACTATGGTATGTTGATGTGGACAACCGTGGCTGCAGTACCAATACGGTTTGCAACCTTACGGGATCAGGAAACCATATTAGAGCACAACTGTAATTGCAAAGCAGTGGACCTTCACTGTGCACAACCTGGGATCCGCGATTGGGGGCTGAATATTTTCCCACCTAAGCGACAGCCAGACAATAGCGAAAGTCGTGGCGGGCTTGGGAGTGTCAATTCTTGCATCTTGGAACCTCAAGCAGCATCCATACCACCGCCGGTCATTAGTGCTTCATCGCTCGGTGCCCCAGTACTCAGCAAACGGCTGAGCCGCCACAACGACCATCTAGCATCTGCTGCGGTGCGTCTCCCTAGTTTTAGATCTGGTAGCCCCCCAGAACCTACCACATTTTTAGAGCAGATTAGAACCCACGGCAAAGTGCTTGGGTGGCCCCATTTCGACTCCACCACTGCCAGCCGCAGCACCCCGAATTGCAATCTGGAGCCAATCAGTTGCAAGTGAGGACAGTGAACATCAGACTGCAGCTCGGTGACTTGGTGAGAATCCATGGCTTGGCTTTGCGTGGACAGTTCTTGGCTAGGTAAAGTTGGGTTAAGCGATGGGATTTCAATACGGTGGGAGGAGGAGGAGGAGGAGGAGGAGGAGGGTAGGGGAGCAGAGTTGAAGAGTAGAGAAGTGGAGTAGAGTAGAGTACTGGAATAGAGTAGAAGCGTATTGGAGTAGAAAATTGATGTAGGGTTGTGGAATAGAGAAGAAGCGTATTGTACGAGAATAATGTGGTGTGTCGTAGTCGATGAAAAGCCTGAGTTTAGAAGGTGTTGGTGTAGATCGTTAGTACAGAATAAGGGAGTTGTCGATGGTGCAAGTGAATGCAATGGAATCTGGTACAGAACAGTAGAATGGAACCAAGTGCAAGTGACCAGTATTCAGTACAATATAGAATGCAGTATTCGAGTCTAACAAAGATGGTCTAGATTATACCATTGCACATGTCAGCTTAATTGCACATCCGTACATCCTCAATTCCGGGCTATCAATTGAACCACACATTCAACTCCCCAATCTAAGCCTACCAAATCACCTGTACACCACCCAACATCCGAACCACATAACACCCGCACTGCACAAAATCCAAACCACACAACATCCGTACTGCATAACATCCAAACCACGCAACTCCACTCTATGCAACATCCACGCAGCACAACATCCACACAACACAACATAACATCCACACAACACAACATCCATACCTACATTACACATACTTCGTGTTATTAAATTCACGTAGATTTATCAACTGAAATGTACACAGCGCTATGCCTACACCATCCGCTTCGGCTGTGCTCATCGTAATACACCAAACTTACTAACTGAAATACTCACTTCTTTGTGGTTCGCCAAACCTATTTCTGCCGTATTCATTGGTCCAGCTCTTACTTTAAATCTTATCAGTTGAAACATGAGCGACACAACTCCATTACTACACTATCCACATTTCGGCACTTCATCTCCCCATCCTCTCCCCCACTTGAACCCTTTCAACTTATCAATTGCAACAGACACTAAACTACTCCACTGGTCATTGCTCCGCTTCATTGATCACACCCTCCTTCACCTCATTGATTGGTCAAATCACACCTTTCACAAATCATCAAACCAATCACACCACCACAGTCTTATCAACCTTAACAACCCCACTCTTCACCACACCAGCCTTGTTCTTCCTCAACTCCTTTCCGATTGTCAACAATCTGCCTCCGCCCGCTAAGCATTGTGACGTGAGTTTTTGCAGCGCTAGCTCTTATTGTAAGTTGCCTCACAGTTGATTATCGGGATTTACAAATAGAATTCTCTACGTTTCTTAAACCACCACAAGCCCCAACCATCCCAACTTCTTTCAACACATCTGATATGTTTCCACGCTGGCTTGAACCAGATCTAAGCATTGAAGTAGTTTACAATACCACTGGTTGTGCGGTGAGTCTAAGATCTGTCAAAGATCCCTTGTCACCAGTTGTATACGGTGCTAAAAGGTTTGCGGCCACTGCAAGTGAAAGGGAGCACTGAATCTAATCCAGATACCGGTGCCCACGAGCAATTATAGATTCCGATCAGGCATTTTTGCAACTCAACAAACAAATGGACTGCTGGAGTTTTGTAGCCAAGGGAACGGTAGAATTGGGATGGGGTGTGCAACCTGCAACTTCCTAGTTAAGAAACTCGCTTAGTGGAATTGAAAGGGGACAATTAATTCCCCACTAATTAACCTATCAACTGATCCTGTAATTACATCTGGCATTAATCCAGAGTCTACTAGAGACGACTTCCAGATTCTACAATACGCCACGGTTGTCAGACTTTCCAACTCCAGCACGGCTGCACTGAAGATCTGGCCAGCAGAAAAGCCACAGGGTTGCACCAGAGTCCAATTGTTGGATATGCAGACTCCAAGATTCGGGGGACTGGAAAAACTGCACGCCAATTGGGGAGGAATGCTGCTGCAGACCCAGCAAATCTGCACTGATCTACTGCAGGTAGGCGCGTGTCTCGGTGCCCCGACGCAAAGGAAAATTATCGGCCGGCACCGTCATAGCAGTTGCTGGAGCATATCCTGGCTAGCAGGACTCGTAGTGGCTGTTGCCACGGACCCAGAGATTTAGAATCACTTGGCACTGACTACCATGCGCAACTAGTGGCTGACACATTAGTTCAAGGGTTCTGTTAGTGTAAACGGTGGGAGTAGGTGGTGATGAAGAGAGGTAAGACAGTGGACAAATGAGAGCTTCCTTAACCCAAAAAAGGTCAGTGCAAACTCAAGAAAAAACCTACTTCAAAACCAGAACTGGACAGATGACTGATCCAGCAGCTTGTGCGAGCCTTGATCCGTATGTAAATTATTTGATCGGCGTCCCAAGAACCCTATTTGGAGCCAGCGATTGGCGTTGCGTGGGTCCAACGTCGGTTTCCCGTGCTCCAGCAGTGTTTCCCACACTGGGCCAGAGTTTTCCAAGTCAAACTTTAAACTCGGTCGCGGTCGCCGGAAACAATAAACGATTGGCCTCAACTGTTGCTGCTGTCTAGCATCAACTGTGTGCCGAGAACACTCAACTGCTGCACGGTGATGGTGAGAACGGTGAAGAGCTGACTCCAACAGAGCTTCTGCTAGCAATCCGCAACCGTTGCTTTGCAATCGTTGCCCAATATAACTGAACACTGGGCTTGACATATCGGACCACAAGTCAAATTGGAAGCTTATACTTGCAGATACTGGTATAACTGTCTGAGTGGCTGCTGCATTAGCCTGGATGCAGCTCACCTAAACGAACATGCACCAAAGAAACCCTTTTCAACGACTGCCAAAAACCAACAACCCAGGATATATATATAAAGACAAGGACTTGCGACTCGGATGACAAGCGGTACGATCGTCGCAAAATGCAGTTCTGCCATCCGTTTGTTGCGCTAGCTTTTTTCAGCGTGATCAGACAAGTGTCTGGTGTCGTTATTGGAGACGGAGGCGGAGGTGGAGGAGGTGGTGGTTTACAATCTACCATCACCACTACGGTACCATGGACTGGTACTACGACTACTAGTTACACCACCTCGTTCAACAACCCAAACTCTCCAATTGAAATTGTTGTTGAAACTCCTCAAGCAACTGTTGTCACTACTAGTCCTTGGACTGGTACTTCTTACTCTACTACCACTATTCAAAATGCCAACCCAAGTGGTAGTGACACTGTGATTGTTTACTCTCCTGAAGCTACTACTACTGTGACTGTTACTTGGACCGGTACATATCTTACGACCTCGACGACTGTTACTCCTTACAATCCGTCTAACCCTAAGACTGTGGTTGTCGAGACTCCTCAGGCTACTGTGACCACCGTCAAGCCTTGGACTGGTGCTACTAACAGTACCACCACTATCCAGAACCCTACTTCTACTGGAGACGATACTGTTATTATCTACACCCCAGAGGCTACGACGACTGTTACAACTCAGTGGACTGGTACTTATGTTACTACGTCTACTACTGTCACCCCGGACAATTTGTCTTCTGCAAAGACTGTCATTGTTGAGACTCCTCAGCCTACAGTTACTGTCACTTCTGCTTGGACTGGTAATTCGACGTCATACCTGACTATCCAGAACCCTACTGCTACAGGAAACGACACTGTTATTGTCTACACGCCGCAGGCTACAGAGACTACTACTAAGCCGTGGACTGGAAGTGTTAACAGTACGACCACGATTCAGAACCCAAATCCATCGGGTAATGACACCGTGATTATTTACACTCCAGAAGCAACGACTACGGTGACAACTCAATGGACTGGTACTTATGTTACCACTTCGACGACTGTTACTCCAGCGGATATATCCAATCCAAAGACCGTGATTGTTGAGACTCCTCAACCTACTGTGACAGTCACGGAAGCTTGGACTGGTAACACGACATCTGTGACTACCATTCAGAACCCTACTGCTACAGGCAACGACACTGTCATCGTGTTCACTCCACAAGCTACAGTAACTACCACTGAGGCTTGGACTGGAAGTGTTAATAAAACCACCACTATTCAGAACCCTGACCCTTCAGGTAATGACACGGTTATCATTTACACTCCAGAGAGCACTACCACTGTCACTACTCCGTGGACTGGTGCTTACGTTACCACTTCTACTACAGTGACTCCAGAAAACTTGTCGAACCCTCAAACGGTTATTATTGAGACTCCTCAGGCTACTGTCACCATTACAGAACCTTGGACTGGTGCTGCTAACAGTACAACCACAATCCAAAACCCTAACCCTACAGGAAACGACACAGTGATCATCTACACTCCAGAGAGTACCACCACTGAGACAACCGTCTGGACTGGTACTTACACTACTACTTCCACTACTGTTATTCCAGAAAACTTGTCGGATCCTCAGACGGTTGTTGTTGAGACTCCTCAGGCTACAGTCACTACTACTGAGGCTTGGACTGGTAACTCCACTTCTTATCAAACTATCCAGAACCCTAACACCTCTGGTAACGATACTGTTGTGGTGTACACTCCTCAGCCAACTGTTACTACTACTGAGCCTTGGGCTGGTACTACCAATAGTACTACCACGATCCAGAACCCAGACCCTTCAGGAAACGATACTGTGATTATCTACACTCCAGAAGTCACTACCACCGTTACCACCGTATGGACTGGCACATATGAGACAACCTCAACCACTGTCACTCCTGCTAATCCTTCTTTGGCTAAGACTGTCATTGTCGAGACTCCTCAACCTACTGTGACAGTCACTGAAGCTTGGACTGGAAACTCTACCTCATACCAGACCATCCAGAACCCTACTCCTACTGGTAACGATACTGTGATCGTTTTCACTCCACAGGCTACTGAGACCACCATTGAGCCGTGGACTGGAAGTGTCAATAGCACCACGACTATTCAGAACCCTAACCCATCGGGCAATGATACTGTCATTATTTTCACTCCAGAAGCTACTACTACTGTGACAACTCAGTGGACCGGCACTTATGTCACCACATCCACTACTGTGACACCTGCTAATCCATCGCTGCCTAAGACTGTTGTGGTTGAGACCCCTCAGCCTACTGTTACTGTTACGTCTGCCTGGACTGGGAACTCTACATCGTACTCAACGATTCAGAACCCTACCCCGACTGGTAATGATACCGTCATTGTCTATACTCCTCAAGGTACGGTCACCACTACCCAACCTTGGACTGGATCTACTAATAGTACCACCACCATTCAGAACCCGAACCCGTCTGGCAACGATACTGTGATTATCTATACCCCAGAGGCTACTACTACTGTTACTACTGTTTGGACTGGTACTTATGTTACGACTTCGACTACTATTATTCCAATCAACCCGTCTAATCCTAAGACTGTTGTTGTTGAGACTCCTCAGCCTACAGTTACTGTCACTTCTGCTTGGACTGGTAATTCGACGTCATACCTGACTATTCAGAATCCTACTGCTACTAAGAATGACACTGTTATTGTCTACACGCCACAGGGTACAGAGACAACTACTAAGCCATGGACTGGAAGTGTTAACAGTACTACCACGATTCAGAACCCAAATCCATCGGGTAATGACACCGTGATTATCTACACTCCGGAAGCTACTACCACTGTCACGACGGTTTGGACTGGTACTTATGTGACTACGTCAACAACTATCATTCCAATCAATCCGTCTAACCCTAAGACTGTTGTTGTGGAGACTCCACAAGCCACTGTTACTACTACCAAGCCTTGGACTGGTACTACTAACAGCACCACCACGATTCAGAACCCTACTGCTACTGGAAACGATACTGTTATCATCTACACTCCACAAGCTACTGTTACGACCACTGAACCTTGGACTGGAACTGTCAACCGGACAACCACCATCCAAAACCCTGATCCTTCTGGAAACGATACTGTGATCATCTACACCCCAGACTCTACTGTGTATGTGACTACTGTGTGGACCGGTACTTATGTTACCACATCCACTACTATCATTCCAGATAACTTGTCGAAGCCAGAGACAGTTGTTATTGAGACACCTCAGCCTACTGTGACTAAGACAGAGGCCTGGACTGGTAACACAACTTCTTACCAGACTATTCAGAATCCTAACCCATCGGGCAACGATACTGTGATTGTGTATACTCCACAGGCTACAGAGACAACCACCAAGCCTTGGACTGGAAGTGTCAACAGCACTACTACGATCCAGAATCCTAACCCTTCGGGCAACGATACTGTTATCATCTATACCCCTGAGGCTACTACCACAGTGACAACTGTTTGGACTGGTACTTACGTTACTACTTCTACCACTATCATTCCAATCAATCCGTCTTCTGCTAAGACTGTTGTTGTGGAAACACCTCAGGCTACGGTGACTACCACTGAAGCTTGGACTGGCAACCATACTTCTTATGAGACGATTCAGAATCCTACTGCTTCTGGAAACGACACCGTCATTGTGTTCACTCCGCAAGCTACAGAGACCACCACTGAGCCATGGACTGGAAGTGTCAATAGTACTACTACTATTCAAAACCCTGACCCTTCAGGCAATGATACAGTTATTATTTACACTCCGGAAGTCACTACTACCGTGACTACCGTTTGGACTGGTACCTATGTCACCACCTCGACTACTATCATTCCAATCAATCCATCGTCTGCTCAGACTGTTATTGTTGAGACTCCGCAGGCAACTGTTACTACTACGGAAGCTTGGACTGGTAATTCGACGTCTGTGACTACTATTCAAAACCCAACTGCAACGGGCAATGATACTGTCATGGTGTTCACTCCTCAAGGTACTGTGACTACAACTGAACCTTGGACTGGAACTGTTAATAAAACCACTACTGTCCAGAACCCTGACCCATCGGGCAATGACACGGTTATCATTTACACTCCAGACTCCACTGTTTATGTTACCACAGTATGGACTGGCACTTACGTCACTACTTCGACTACCATTATCCCAACCGACCTTTCTTCTCCAGAGACTGTTGTGATTGAGACGCCTCAAGCAACTATTACTAAGACGGAAGCTTGGACTGGTAATACCACGTCGTACCAGACCATTCAGAACCCGAACCCATCGGGTAATGATACTGTTATTGTGTTTACTCCACAGGCTACTGTTACTACTACCAAACCTTGGACTGGTACTACTAACAGTACAACTACTATCCAGAACCCTACTGCTACTGGTAATGATACTGTGATTGTTTACACTCCGGAAGCCACTACTACTGTTACTACTGCTTGGACTGGTACTTATGTGAAGACGTCTACTACGATCACTCCAGCTAACCCATCTTCTCCTAAGACTGTGGTTATTGAGACTCCTCAAGGTACTGTCACTATTACCAAGCCATGGGCTGGTTCTACCAACAGTACCACCACTATCCAGAATCCACATGTTACTGGTAATGATACAGTTATTGTTTACACTCCAGAGGCTACCACCACAGTTACTACCGTTTGGACTGGCAAGTATGTGACAACATCTACTACGATTACTCCTGCCAATCCATCTGCTCCTAAGACAGTTGTTGTGGAGACTCCTCAAGGAACTGTGACCACTACTGAGTCTTGGACTGGAACGTTCAACAGAACAACTACGATCCAGAATCCTAACCCTACTGGTAATGACACTGTGATCATTTATACTCCACAGGCTACTTCTACTCGGTCGACTGTTACAGTGACTAGTGGCTGGGCTGGTGATCATACTACGACTACTACGGTTCATAACCCAAACCCAACTGCGGTTGTGACTGTTATCGTGGAGACTCCAGAGCCTAGAGTCACTGTCACTACTGCTTGGACTGGTCATTCTACTGTGACTCAGACTGTGACTCCTCACAACAACAATGGAACTGTTTCAGTTATTGTGAAGACTCCAGAAAATGGTGGTCATGATGGAGGACATAGTACTGACTGTACTACTACTACTGCTTCTAGTAACAGTACTATCACTACTGGTACCACTTCTTCTAGCAATAGTACTATTACTTGTACTACTACTTCTAGTAACAGTACAATCACTACTGGAACTACATCCAGTAATACTACTATTACTACTGGAACTACGTCTAGCAATACCACTATCACTACTGGTACTACATCCAGTAACACTACTATTACTACTGGTACTACGTCCAGTAACACTACTATTACTACTGGCACTACCTCTAGTAACACTACTATTACTACTGGCACTACCTCTAGTAACAGTACCATCATTACTACGGATACTACGAGCTCGACTGATACTACAAGCTCGACTGATACTACAAGTACCACTGATACTTCTAGCACCACGAATAGTACGGTGACATCTACTTCTACGACGTCAACTTCTCTGACTTCTACTACTGACACGTCCACTGGTACTTTGGTTACTATCACTACTACTGAAACATGGATTCTTCCATACATCAGCACTCACACAGTGTCACCATCTGGAGGCGTTGGAACTGTTTCGGTTATAGTTGATATTCCTGCTAATGGGTACTATGCTAATACTTCGACAGTGACCACCAACCCTGTTTCAACCATCATTGAAACAGTTACTTCTTGTGGTGTTGCAGGTTGTACTCCAGTAACAACCACTTACACCACCACGTATGGTACTGGTGCTACTTCTGGATCAACTGACCTTACGATATCTGGAGGATCTACTGGTGCTACTGCTACAACTTCTGGTTCTACAAGTTCAACAGGTACAACTGAGTCTGGATCTGAGCCTGGTGGTTCTTCTGGCTCTGGTGCTGGCTCTACAGGTTCTACTGGTTCTACTGTAAGTCCTACGACTGCGGGAGCCGGAACTTCTTCGGAAACCACTGCCTTAGTCACTGATACTTCTGCTGCTACTACTACGCCTGGTGGTTCTGAGTCAGGTTCTGGTACAACCAGTTCTACTGAGGCTGCCACTTCTGTTGCTACTGAATCTCCTGAGACAGGTTCAGAATCTCCAGCTGCTACTCTGAGTTACAATTCTGTAACTGATACCACTCTTAGCGTTGCTGTGACTTCTGCTGAATCATCTCCTTCGACTTCTGCTGTTCCTACCGTCGAGCAAGTTTCTACTTCGACAGCATCCTCAGCTTCTGCTACTCCTACTGTTGAGAGTTACGAAGGTGCAGGATTTAAAGCCACTGCTCCAAGTCACTTTGTGGTCTTGTTGATTGCTTGCTTTACCTTTTTTATTTAAGCGTTGTTTGATTTTTTTATTACTTTGAATTCTTGTCGGTGTTGTTGCTGATGCATCAGCATTCTTTCTATCTCTTTTTTCTTGCTTAACAATTGTGTTGCGCGTGTAAAAATATACTTAATTATACCCTATACTTTGTAGGAGCTTTCAGTGACACTCAGTTCTGAGAGGGCGAAGACGTCAGGTATTAGCTTCTCTGTGGCCACTCATCAACACAAGCCTCATTACAACTTCTGAACAGATCGCTGTCTCACTTTTAGATACCTGTCAAAGGAAAGGTATTCTGGAGAGCTACCTCAATACTCGACTGCGTTTTGTGGTTGAGCTACCTCCATCGATTAGACGCATGCTGCAAGCGAGAATCACAAACCCAATTGGCATGACAGGGGCGTGTTTTGTGGCGCTGTGCAATGCATAATGCAGGATGAAATTACCCTCGGCAAACCGTCCAGCGCTAAGCCAAACTAGCACGGTTATTTCTGATGCTGCTAGTAATGTATTCACACAAGACACCGCTGTGTATAAATAGGAGCCGTCTTGACTTTTATTTCCGTCTCTGACACCACTATCCATGCTTTTGGAGACTCAAGCAGAAGGAATCTGGACAGTGCGATAGACTCGTGAAATGTAATAGACGACAACTGCTAGCTGGATTCTAGTGATTGAAGCTATTGTAATATACGTGGAATTGTTACTAATTGTTTAGGAGAACTATCGTTACTGGCATTTATTTTCTTGCGTTACGCCAGACCCATCCCGACAACCAAACCTGGCAAGGTAATCTACTTAAGAGTTACGTGGTTGGACGTGTGATACAATCAAAATTAGATGTAATTAGCAAAGTCTGAGTGTTATTCTTGGATGACGTTGGCCCCATTGGTTTCTACTCTCTATTAGGGTACTGGCTTTTAAGCAGTTTCAGAAAAGACGATCACATTGCCACCTTACGAAGTAACCACAAATTATATTATCAATAGTGTCATGGCAATGGTCTACAGAGTCATGTAATTGTATTGCAATTAGCCAAAGGCTGTAATAGAACCGCTACTCATTGGCCAACCACAACAGGTGATCCTTGAAGGGTGGAAACGTGGTATTCAGGAGTGAATATTGGGCCCACCAAGACTGAAATTTGATGTAGACGTAGCCAATGTATATCGCATTCAAAGAAGTTTCCTGTCTACTGTTCACAAACTGACCTTACTTGGTTCATGGATGATTCTAATACTTGTTCTTTTTAGTATTTTGTGAGACACATATCACGCGGCACGCTCTGTTGGAGCAAGTGTATACAGTTCACTCACTTCAAAGGTCAAACAGGCCAAGCACTAAAGGTTACTTAAAGGCTACTTACACGCTTGAGTCTGTCATAAGCAAATCTCAGCAATACATTCTACCATTCTTGTAGCAACTTCTGGTCTCGGTAGTTCACTAGAGCGTTTTACTGAGTATTCGATACTCACAGGGCCCCATGGCACGCCAATAGGCTATCAATATAAAACGTAGACTTTACACACCCTACCACCAGCCTGATGTAAAGCGGGAATCCTCACCAAACCCCAAAGTTTGTTTTGATTCAAATGAATTAAGCGAAGGCTCAATGCACTTTTTGTGGCTAACTTTTTTTCCCAAAGAACGCAACAGTTGTCCCAATTCAAGTACACCTAAAGCACTAAGCCATCACTCAATTGAGGCTCGCATACTAGGTTCTAATGGGAGTTAATATTGGTAAACTATTCGTATACCCATTCTTTACAATCTATAAAGAAAAGGAATAGAATCAAAGCAGGAATCACCTAGCATGGAGGATACTTTGTGTTTGCTGTTCGCGTTTGTGCAACCTGAAATTCGATGTATCCAGACCCAATCGGGGCAACGCAAGAGAACACTACGGCAAGTGCACCTTCTACAAACGACAAGAACTTACTAGTTAGTATGTAACTAGAGAGGTTTCTAAATATTGCTTTTGATTTCGATGGCGTGACAGCTTGTCCTGGTTGCTTGGAAGCTTCTAATTGTAAATTAGAGGTACGGCACTTTGCATTGAAGAATTTGTAGGTTTGAACCCCAGAGCAATCAAACAATAGAATTCAAAATTGTCCATCAAAATCACTACGACAGTTCCCCAGATGAAATTGGTTGGAATTTCAGGATGGTATTATCAATAAGATTGACAATCTACTGCTGATGGATTCCATCGCAAAACTATATCGGACGATGTAATAATCTTGCATGGATCTAGTCTGCAAGGGAATCCCATTAACCAATGGGAACCAGAATACCATAACATTCAGCTCAGATATGCAGTGTTGAGAAACTACACCCAAGCAAATAATATGGAGGAGGCCAGCTAACCACTCAGAGTAGTGACCAAGTATTCAGGTGGCCGGCTAAAGGCACGTAGCATCCAACGCTCACGCCTGTTCCAGAAACTGAGGGTGAGCTATTTTCGGCAATAGCAACTTTCGAGCGCCCAATGGAGTGTTACTGTCGGGATTGCGAACTTTTCGGACAAGGCTAGGATTCTAACTTTGCAATTATTCCCAACTGGGAAGGATGAGGAACATTAAGAATATCAAGCGTAATTTTGCTGGTACTCGCAGAAAGATCACGAAGACTAGATGAAGATCTCCGATGCTGACGATTAGAGCCAAGTGACAATTAGATGCTGAAGATACTTGAATTCTCGGTAGCAGAGCACTCTTCGCTTGCCAACGGCGTTTTCAAGACTGTAAGTCGTTAGGACTGACACCTTACATTGTTGGATTGATTCAAGTTCAGGTGACGCTGTCTTAACCCTTGGTTAATATCAGCAGATTTTGTTAGAACCTGGATTGTTACGCGATACAAGACACGATATACATGACAGACACAATATGAGAGCGAAATAGTCCACGATACTATCGGTTTGGGAAATGTGTCTCAGGTTGGAGGTCAACTGTGTATCTCTGGATCATGTGTCGACACTGTGGAAATGTGTTCTATATTTATCCGGGGCTATTTGCTGAGTGCCTTGTCTTAGACCTAATTCCCCACACACTCTGTCAGTGCCTTTATTGGTTGTTACTGTTCTACTCCTGGTACACATCGAATGCCATGTCGTTTTGGCTTGGACCGCGTTTCCCTGGCGTGTTTGCAAGACCAGCATGTGTTTCAGCAATTAGAGGACACGCTCCTTGGGTTCAGTGTCCCAATTCCGCACATTACCAGGGCCAGCCAATTCTTTATCAGTCACTAGTCTTAGAAATTATAACCTGATATTAAACATGTTACCAGCAACACCTGCTTGATTGCTTTCTAATTGAATCAGAACCTGTACCCAAAAACCCAGGCAACACTCTCTGGCAGCTCATTCTCCCGCTCCGCCATGACCTGGAAGAATGACGCATCAATGTTTGTAACAGACGGCTATCATAGGGTAAATGATATTATTGTGTTCAATAATGGATTGACATACGTTTGCAGCTGTGTGAGACTTTCTTCAAATCCGCCTTGCATGAGCTTAGCAGCACCCTCAGACTCAACATGCACCTCGGCTCGGACGGTTTTCAATGGTCTCACCAGCAGTGTCCTCAACGGTATAAGAATGGAGGTTCTGCTTCCAAATTTTAGCGAAAGATTCTTATCATCGCAAAATGCAATTCAGCGTTGTATTGTTTGCTCTTTCGTTTTTTTCTGTGATCAGAGCCGAATCTGGTGACACCTCTAACAGAGGCTCGATCCTGAACGCTACTGCCTGTGTTATAGACTCCAACCCTACCCTCCTGGGTTTCGATGCTACCTTTTATTCCTACCCTGTCTACAAGAGTTACGATGAAGATTACTTGAAGTACGGTTACGCTTCGTCTTCTGCTGTTGCCACTGCCACTGGAGTCTCTGACATCAACTTCATTATCGATGCTAGCGACGACACATACGTCGGTTCTGTGAACGGTGCCAGAGTTTACGAGGGAGAAATCTACGGAGTGTCCATCACCACTTCTAACTTCTCCTTGATCCTTACTGGTTACTTCTACGCTGAGGAAACCGGATACTACCATTTCCAATTCTTCAACACTGACGATGCCGTGCTCTTCTACTTCGGTACTGCAAGTGCTTTCGACTGCTGTTCGAGTAGTACTCTTGCTACTGACACAGACTTTGACGACGAAGTGATCTACAGTACTGGTTCGATTTCTGCCAACACCAACTCCTACGCTTCTCGTTATGTGTACCTTGAGGAAGGTTACTACTACCCAACCAGAATCTCTTACCTCCAGATCATCCATTACGCATATTTGAACCTCAGTATTGTCTCTCCAAGCGGAGTCAACTACACCACCTTTGACAACGTCTACCAGTTCGATGAACAAGATTCTACTTGTGACACCGTCAACCCATCCACTGTCAAATCCACCACCACTACCACCACTGCCTGGACTGGTACTGACACTACCACTTACACCACCACCTACTCTGACCCAAGTTCACCAGTTGTAGTTGTTGTTGAGACTCCTCAAGCAACCACTACCACTACTCAATACTGGACCGGTCTGTACACCACTTCAACTACTGCTACCAATACCGATCCATCGGAACCAGATACCGTGATTATAGAGATTCCTGAGTCCACCACCACAGTTACTACTGCTTGGACTGGTGGATACACTTCAACATACACCACGGTTACTCCTTCTGGTGGTTCAGGAGTTGTGACTGTTATTGTCGAGACTCCTCAAGGAACAGTCACCACCACTGAACCATGGACTGGTTCTGGAACAAGTACCACCACTGTTCAGAACACTAACCTTACCGGTAACGACACTGTGATTGTTTACACTCCAGCTGCCACCACCACTGTGACTACTGCTTGGACTGGCTCCTACACCACCACTGCCACTACTATTACTCCTGACAATGAATCAGATGCTGTGACTGTTATCGTTGAGACTCCAGAAGCTTCAGACCCTACTGTCACCACCACTATCCGATGGACTGGCTCGTTCACCACCACATCCACTACGTCTGGTGGAGGTACTGTCATTATTGTTGTTGAGACTCCTATTGACACTGTCACTAGTACTACTCCATGGACTGGTTCTTATACCACCACTGCTACTACTATCACTCCAACCGACTTCTTTAATGATCCTGTCGTTGTTATTGTTGAGACTCCAGAAGCCGCAGACCCATCAGACCCTACTGTCACTGTTACCACTGGATGGACCGGTACTTTTACTTCCACCTACACTGTGACTCCATCTGCCTCTAACGGTACCGTGTCTGTCGTTGTTGAGACTCCAAATGCTTCAGAATCAGCAGATCCAACTGTCACTACTACCATCCGATGGACTGGCTCGTTCACCACCACATCCACTACGTCTGGTGGAGGTACAGTTATTATTGTCGTTGAGACTCCTATTGACACTGTCACTAGTACTACTCCATGGACTGGTTCTTATACCACCACTGCTACTACTATCACTCCAACCGACTTCTTTAATGATCCTGTCGTTGTTATTGTTGAGACTCCAGAAGCCGCAGACCCAGCAGACCCCACTGTCACTGTCACTACTGGATGGACTGGTGCTTTTACTTCCACCTATACTGTTACTCCATCTGGTGCCAATGGTACCGTGTCTGTCATTGTTGAGACTCCAGCAGGTGGATACTATGCCAATGCCAGTACTTCCACTGCCACCGATAATGTTGTTTCAACTGTTGTTGAGACCATTACATCCTGTGGTTCCGTTGCTTGTACAAAGATTGTGACCTCTTACACTACTACTTGTCCTCTTAGTGGTTCAAAGACTTCAGGATCGGGATCAACCACTGCTACCTCTGAATCTGGCTCCGGTTCTGGCGTTGGCTCAGGTTCAGGCTCCGGCTCAGAATCTGGTTCCGGTTCTGAGTCAGGTTCTGGTTCCGGCTCTGAGTCAGGTTCTGGATCTGGTTCCGAAACCTCAAGCACTGCTACCTCTCCTGGGTCATCCGAGACCGGATCCTCTGGATCTGGCTCTGGTTCCGGTTCTGAATCTGGCTCTGAGTCTGAAGCTTCAGGCACCGCTGCCACCGGCGGATCTGCTGCCACCGGTACTTCTGAATCTGGTTCTTCTGGCTCCGGTTCTGGTTCTGGTTCAGGATCCGAGTCTTCAAGCGCTGCTACTCCTGCTGAAGCTGCTGCAACTGAGTCCCCAGCAGCTGGCTCCTCTGGATCTGGTTCTTCTGAATCTTCCAGTGCTGTTGCCGCTGCTGCCACTGAAGCCGCTGAAACTCCTTCCTCCGGTTCTGGTTCAGAAGGAGAATCTAATGCTAGTGAGGCAGGCTCTGGCTCTTCTCTCACTGCTGCTGTGACTACTGCTGGTGAACCTGGAGCCTCTGCTGCTGCCACATCTAGCTCTGTTCCTTCAGTTGAGCAAGCTTCTTCTTCTAATTCGTCAGCATCCGCAGCTGCTACTCTTCAGAGCTTCGAGGGTGCTGGCTTTAAAGTCACTGCTCCAAGCCACTTGCTTGCCTTGATGGCAGCCGGTCTTGCTCTTTTGATCTAAACTTTTCTGACATGAGCTTTTATATACCCATATATTTCTTCTTAGTTCTGCCTCTCACTTTTGTTCGATCTTGGCATTCCTTTGCACCGCCTTTCCGGTGTGTGAACTAATGTACTCTATTATACCCTATTCAAATGCTTTTGTAGTGACTCTTGTTTTAAACATGATTATCATCATTTAGAGTAAACTTGTGAAGCACTTCTCAAGAGACAATACCTCCAGGAACCACAGGGCACCAACCCCAATGCTAGCGTCTGAAGCTACTGCGAGACCCCGGGGTATGGCGATTGCTGGAACGTGCCAGCTACCCCGTATTACAAACTGAGAGTTAGGGAATTGACTATTTTTGTTTTGGGGCTGTTATTAGTTCAAATCTACTGTCGAAATATTGACAATGTCGCACTAGAGTGCTAAGCCGTACCAGATCAAACTCTGGAACTTGTTAATGTTGTTTGCTATTCTGGGGAACATCATACCCTAGAAGTCGATAAATTAATGTCCAAGAATAGTACTACTCAAAAGAGCCAGTAATTACAATAGCAGAAAGTGAGACAAAAATCTGTGACATTTAGCACCGACATTGTTATCATGCACCTGGGCTTATGTTGTGAATCTACAATGTGGTCGACTTACTAGCGAGATCCCGGAACCAATAGTGACGGATTTGTTTACTGAACCACTCCAGGAACCCACCAATACAAGTATTAACGTCTTAATTGTTGTATGGCCCTCTTCCGGAGTTTCATTGGCAAGTAAAAGTCAACGAACTAAGGGGCATATTAGTGTGACTTCCTGAAGCCAACCACTACTAGGTGCATAATTTCATGTTGCACAATCTCTACACGAGTATCTCCAGATGAGAATCAATTGAACTTGGAAAGTGGGCCAACACTTCCAGAAAAGCCTTTGGAAAAGCCCATATACTTAAGCAAATTATGAAATTTCTAATTAGATTGCAGGCGAACTAGTACACTTCTTGCTGTTCTCCTGATGCGCGTTAGTCGTTGTGGTGCTTGCAAGGGTTTTGGGGCAAGCATACACGACTTCCCAGGAGCAACAGTCACGCCACTAACATCATTTCCTCTCTAACATTGAAACTCTCGCCTTCAAACTTCTGTAAACCTAATTTTGTTTTCCTGGGAGGAACGGAAAGGGTGACTTCCAGTATCTAAACTTTGTATACAGTTCTAGTAAGTGAGCAAGTCTCGGGCGAAGATTCTGGCGAACGCATACCCTCGCATCCTCACAACAGTATACACTAAACCAATGGAAAACACAAAGTGCTCTAAACTTTAAAATTGTTTTCAGATTACCTAGCACTGCCAAGGCGTCACCCTAAGAGATGAATCCAGGAGACACTATCTCAGTTAGTGTTGTTCTTTGTAGTGTCTCAAATGGTACGGCTAGTTGACAGCTCTTAGATCGACATAAGTTAATTTACATTGTTGAAGGAAATCTCTAACCTTACCGTTTTACCATTTCAGTAAGAGTTAACACAAAGACAATGGGCTCTAGTTTGTTCAGGCCTAGATCTAGATACTGGAGGATGAGTAATTTTGTGTTCTAGAAGCCTCGAATCACAACTGCAGAATCCTGTGGCGTGCTACCGTTGGGTATCCCTTCGAGCAATCCATAGATGCAGTTCGCCTTTCGCTTAGCGTTGATTTGTGGTTTGGAATTTCTTTTTGGCCAACAGCCATTGCCGCAAGTGAATCCTCATAGTGAACCCCCAGCCTTTAGTAAGCCGTTGAAAGCCCAGACGCATGTTTCCCAATTAGGCAATTGTTCTGCGGGTGCTGGCGAGAAACTCAATATATGTCTCGGTTAGATGCATTAGAATTCTCGGCGATCTGGTTGCTGATACTTGCAAGATCCTACTTGAAAAAGAAAGAGTTACAAATTCAAATCAATGCTCTTTGCACAAGCACAAACACCCATTGAGCAGCTGATCATGGGACTTACAATATCCGATATTATTATACGAATATGGCTAGGACGGTGAGTGTGACTTTATGCGTTGGAACGCAGTAGCACTATTGTCGCCGTACGCAGCCGAAACTGGTTCCGCAGCTCCCACTGTATTGACTTGCCGCAACCTTCGATTAGTGTGGAGCAGTGGAATAGTATGGTGCAAACCAGTACCACACCGCACAGTGCTGCCGAGGCTTTAGTTTACCATGAAAACGAGTCTCGCCACAACAACCTCCTTTTATTTCTTTTTTTCGCCGGCGTGTTTTGTTGATTTTTGTTGCCACAAACCACATATCTGTTGAGGTCCGTGGATCCCAGCCTCTAAGCTCCGATGGAAGACATGTAATTATAGTGAATACTTGGCGGAACTAAGTCATTACACAGCCTATTCCGGCACGGTGCAGCGGTAGAATCGGGCAGGAATTGGAGGGGTTGACACTCAACACTCTGGAAGACGTCTTTTTTTGATTGGGGTCCTGAGAAAGTCAGTTACTCTATTGGTGTAGACTGCACGACCCGAATTTTCAGGCCGCCTAGTTCCAAACTCTAAAGCAATCGCTTCCATCGTCCACCATCTCGATCCAGTCCAATATTCCAGGCGCATATTAATTTAAGCATCTTTCCAAATATCGTATGACATTCGTCTGGAATCGAACAATGTCATGGCTTCTGTTACTCTCCGCAATCCTGACATCAATTAACCAAATTACCAGCACCTACCCCCGGAAGTTTTTTGTCACCAACAGTGCTGCAGATCTCGGCAGAGCTTCGCAGGCTGCTATATTATCGTGCATAAGCACCGAAGTTCACCACATCAACATGCACATCGAACACCGAGATTTCCAGCGTCCTAGAACAAATAAGCACCCATATATAAAGTAGACCTGTCTTGCCGCCCAGCCAGGCGCATATGAACTCATCGCCAAGTATCGCAAGATGCAATTCACCTGTCTTCTACTTTTTGCGCTTACTTTCTTTC
The DNA here is from genome assembly GCA_030578595.1 of Saccharomycopsis guyanensis. Taxonomy (NCBI): domain Eukaryota; kingdom Fungi; phylum Ascomycota; class Saccharomycetes; order Ascoideales; family Saccharomycopsidaceae; genus Saccharomycopsis; species Saccharomycopsis guyanensis. Next base: position 66,488 of record JAJMSQ010000019.1, read on the forward strand.
GTGTCACCAGTGCTGAGTCTGGTGACTCGAGTGATAGAGGTTCTGTGCTGGACGCTACTGCTTGTGTTGTCAGCTCTGATCCTGAATATGCTGGTTGGGATGCTACGTTCTACTCCTACCCTATTGACAAAAGTTATGACGAAGACTACTTGAAATACGGATACACTGCCTCGTCTGCAGTGGCTACTGCAACTGGTATCACCGACATCAACTTCCTCATCGATGCCACCCAGGACACTTACGTTGGAACTGACAGTGGGTCCAAGGTTTACTCAGGTGAGCTTTATGGACAAACCATTACCACTTCCAATTTCTCTTTGATTCTTACTGGTTACTTCTATGCTGAAGAGACTGGTTACTATAAGTTCCAGTTCTACAACACCGATGATGCTGTGCTCTTCTACTTTGGTACCGCCAGTGCGTTTGACTGTTGTTCCAGTAGCACTCTTTCTGATGACACAGACTTTGACGACGAACTTCTTTACACCACTGGGTCTGTGGCTGCAAACACTTACTCGTTTGCATCGCGTTACGTGTACCTTGAGGCAGGTTACTACTACCCAGCAAGAATTTCGTATCTCCAGATTATCCATTACGCATACATGAATCTTACTGTGCTCACTCCAAGTGGAACCAACTACTCTACTTTCGACCAGGTTTACCAGTTTGATGAAGGTGACTCCACTTGTTCTACTGCCACACTTACCACTGCCAAATCCACCACTACAACCACCACTGTGTGGACCGGTACTGCCACCACCACTTACACTACGACATTCTCTGACCCAAGCTCGCCTGTGGAAGTTGTTGTTGAGACCCCTCAAGGAACCACCACCAAGACCACTGCTTGGACCGGTACCTACACTACCACCACTACTGTGCAGAACACCAATCCAACTGGTAGTGACACCGTGATAGTTGAAACTCCGCAGAAGACAACTACCGTCACTACTGCTTGGACTGGTACTTACACTACCTCCACTACAGTCCAGAACACGGTCACCTCTGGAAGTGACACTGTTATTGTTGAGACTCCTCAAGGAACCGTCACCACTACTCTGCCGTGGACTGGTACTGTTACAACCACTACCACTGTTCAGAACACTGTCACTTCAGGCAGTGACACTGTGATTGTTGAGACTCCTGAGGCTACCACTACTGTGACAACTACTTGGACTGGAAGTTACACTACTACCTCTACTACTGTGACTCCATCTAATGTGTCGTCTGCTAAGACTGTTGTTGTTGAGGTTCCACAAGCCACTGAGACCACCACTGAACCATGGACTGGATCTGTGACTAGTACCACCACTGTTTACAACACTGACGCCAGTGGTAATGATACTGTGATTGTCTACACCCCAGACTCCACCACTTACATTACTAGTACCTGGACTGGTACTTACATTTACTCGTCTACCACTATCACTCCAGACAATTTGTCTTCTGCTGAGACTGTGATTGTTGAAGTTCCTCAGTCTACTGAGACTACCACTGAGCCTTGGACAGGTAACTCTACTTACTATAGTACCGTCCAAAACACTGACGCTAGTGGAGATGATACTGTCATTGTTTACACTCCAGAAGGTACTACTACTGTTACCACTGCTTGGACAGGTACTTACACTTCTACGTTTACCACTGTTACTCCAGACAATGTTTCGAGTGATGTTACTGTTGAGGTTGAGACCCCACAAGCTACTGTTACTACTACCGAGCCATGGACTGGCACTGTCACTTCTACTTCTACTGTTCAGAATACGAACGTTAGTGGGAACGACACTGTCATTGTGTTGACTCCAGACTCTACTACTACTGTTACTACTACCTGGACTGGTGAGTATACCACCACCTCAACTACTGTCACTCCAAGCAACTTGTCGTCTGCTGAGACTGTTATTGTGGAGGTGCCACAAGGTACTGTGACTTCCACCTCTGCTTGGACTGGAACTTACACTACTTCTACTACCATCCAAAACACCAACGCTAGCGGAAATGACACTGTTGTTGTTGAGACTCCCCAAGCCACTACCACTTCTACTTCTGCCTGGACCGGTACTTATACTACTTCTACCACCATCCAGAATTCTGATGTCAGTGGTGAGGATACTGTCGTTGTGGAAACCCCACAGTCTACTGTTACTACTACTGAGCCATGGACCGGTAACTATACTGTGACCTCTACTATCCAGAACCCTGATGCTAGTGGTGACGATACCGTGATTGTCTACACGGTTGAAGGTACCAACACTATTACTACTGCTTGGACTGGAGAGTACACCTCGACTTTCACCACTGTTACTCCAGACAATATCTCGAGCAACGTTACTGTTGAAGTAGAGACTCCTCAGGCTACTGCGACTTCTTCTTCTGTCTGGACTGGTACTTACACCACTTCCACCACTATTCAGAACACTGACGTGAGTGGTAGTGACACTATTGTTGTTGAGATCCCTCAATCTACTGAGACCACTACTGAGCCATGGACTGGAAGTACTTCTTACACTACTACTGTTCAGAACACCGATGTCGATGGCGAAGATACTGTGATTGTCTACACTCCAGAGGCAACCACAACTGTGACTACTGCCTGGACTGGTACTTACACTTCGACTTTCACCACCGTCACTCCAGACGATATTTCTAGTGATGTGACTGTTGAGGTTGAGACTCCACAAGCCACAGTCACTACCACTGAGCCATGGACTGGTACTGTTACTTCTACTTCTACTGTCCAGAACTCTAACGTCAGCGGAAACGACACTGTTATTGTCTTGACCCCAGACTCCACCACCACTGTTACCACCACTTGGACTGGTACTTACACTACTACTTCCACTACTGTTACCCCAGACAACTTGTCTTCTGCTGAGACTGTCATCGTTGAGATTCCTCAATCCACCGTTACTACTACTGAACCATGGACTGGCAACTCTACTGTTACTTCTACCGTTCAAAACTCTGATGCTAGCGGTGATGATACTGTGATTGTTTATACCCCAGAGGCTACTGAGACCATTACCACCGTTTGGACTGGCGAGTACACCTCGACTTTCACAACCATTACTCCTGACAACCTTTACAGTAACGTCACTGTTGAGGTTGAAACTCCACAGGCTACTGTCACCTCAACCTCTGTTTGGACTGGTACTTATACCACGTATACTACTATCCAGAACACTGATGCTACTGGTAGTGACACTGTCGTTGTCGAGATTCCTCAGTCTACCACCACCACTTCTTCTGCTTGGACTGGTACCTACACCACTTCTACCACTATCCAAAACTCTGATGCTAGCGGTGACGACACTGTTGTTATTGAGACTCCTCAGTCGACTGTCACCACTACCGAGCCTTGGACTGGTTCTGAAACAAGTACCACCACCATCCAGAACACTGATGCTAGCGGCGATGATACTGTTATGGTTTTGACTCCAGACTCTACGACTTACATCACAACCGTCTGGACTGGTACTTACAGAACCACATCTACTACCATCACTCCAGCTGACTTGTCCTCTGCTGAGACTGTCATCGTTGAGATTCCACAGTCTACTGTCACCACCACTGAACCGTGGACCGGAAACTCTACTGCTACTTCTACTATCCAGAACACTGACGCTAGTGGAGACGATACTGTCATTGTCTACACTCCAGAAGCTACTGAGACTATCACTACTGCTTGGACTGGTGAGTACACCTCGACCTTCACAACCATTACTCCTGACAATCTCTACAGTAATGTGACTGTTGAAGTCGAGACTCCTCAAGGTACTGTGACCTCTACTTCTGTCTGGACTGGCACTTACACTACTTCTACTACTATTCAGAACACAGATGCTAGTGGCAGTGACACTGTTGTGATTGAGATTCCACAATCGACCCTGACTGTGACTTCTGCCTGGACTGGTAACTCTACTGTCACTACTACTGTTCAGAACTCGGACGCTAGAGGTGCTGACACTGTCATTGTTGAGACTCCAGAACCAACCGTTACTGTCACCACTGCTTGGACTGGTGCTTACACTAGTAGCTACACTGTCACTCCAGCTGACACTAACGGCACTGTTTCTGTTATTATTGAGACTCCTGAGCCAACCGTTACTGTCACTACTGTTTGGACTGGTGATTACACTTCCACTTATACTGTGACTCCTGCTGACACCAACGGTACTGTGTCTGTCGTCATTGAAACTCCAGAACCTACTGTCACCGTTACTACTGTTTGGACAGGTCTTTACACTTCTTCTTACACTGTGACTCCTGCTGGTTCTAATGGAACTGTCACTGTTGTTGTTGAGACTCCAGAACCTACAGTTACTGTCACTACTGGTTGGACTGGAAGTTATACTTTGACATCCACTCAGTACCCAGACGCTAGTAACGGCACTGTTTCCGTTTACGTTGAGACTCCAACAGCTACTTCTACTGCTGTCAATACCACTTCGACTGCTGCAAGTACTACTGCTTTGACTAACTCTACTACTTTGACAAGTACTACTGCAGCCTCAAACTCTAGTACTTCTCTTGCTTCTGCTACCGGTTCTTCTTCTGTCAGTTCTACTGATATTTCTACTGCCGCAAACTCTACTACTGCAGAGTCTACTACTAGCTTGCAGTCTAGCAGCTCGGCAACTTACACTTCTTCTTCTTCGTCTTCTTATGTGTTTGATTTCAGCAACACCACTACATCTGGTTCAAGTTCTAGTGTGTTTGCATCGACTTCTGGTTCTTCTTCTGTTTCTGGTTCCTCAACTTCGTCTGGATCTTCAAGTTCCACTTCAAGTTATGGTACTTCGACTGTTTTCTCTACTGAAACTTTAACTTCTACTACTTCTACTGGTTACAGTGCTTCTATTCTTGATTCTACTGTTGCTTCATCAGCCTCCTCTTCTGGTTCTGTTGTTTCTTCTTCTACCGCTGCAGTTACTACTGATACCTCTTCTGCGGCTGCAGCTACTACTGATTCATCCTCTGCTGCTGCAGCTACTGATTCATCTTCTGGCTCTGATGCTGCTGCCTCTGCTTCATCTTCTTCATCTATTGCTACCGGTCCATCTGGTTCTCCTGATGCTACTACTGCTTCAACTGGTTCTGACTCCAGTTCTGATTATAACTCTGTGACTACTCTTACGGCGTCTGCTAGTGAATCTGAGTCTGGCCTGAGCTCTATTGCTTACACTTCTTTGACTCCTGCTGTTACTACTGCAGGTGATTCTTCTGATGCTTCTGCTACTGCTACTGCTTCTGCATCATCCTCTTCATCATCTTCGGCTACTGCTCCAACTGTTGAACAACAGTCTTCATCTTCCTCATCTTCCTCTTCAACTCCTTCAATTGAGTCGTATGAAGGTGCTGGTTCCAAGGCAACTGCTCCAAGCCGTTTGGCTGGTTTGTTGGTTGTTGGTCTTGTGTTCTTGATTTAGTCTGGCTTAAAGTTTCTTAAGCTAATCTGTGCTTTCTTGCTTCTTCTTTATACCCAGTTCTTGTACTGATATGTTTGTTCTACACTATGCATCCATTATTGTTAATATCATAAATGTATTTATTAATTGTCTTACTACTGTAGAGTGACCGCTTTACTCAAAGAACAAATCAAGTCGAATCTAAGTAGTCTCTACTTGACCTGGCCAAATGATTTGTTCTACTAATAGGCATTTGAAGTTAGTCGTAGCTTACTAAAGTCCTCATCTTTCTCAATTACCAATGACCTCGTAACTCCTAAGTGTATCTCTATTACTTATCCTATTCATTAAATACTAGCAGCTCGTTTTATTCATTACCCTTAGCCTATGCATTCCCTCTCTTTCTAAGAATGTTTCTTCTCACCTTAATAATCTTTCCTCCTTTTCCCAACTTGTCGTTCAAGCTAATGAACGGAATATCTTCACCTTTGAAAAGCTTCGGTGGATAAATCTCCCAGACAGGTAGCTGAGTCTTTCCCTTGATAAACACAAACCTGTGATTACCTTCTTGTTTAAGTCGTTTCACTTCTCTATTCAAGATCTCAGGCAAATAGATGTTAAACCAATGACGTTTAAAGTCCACACTATGAACCACACAAAGACCTAGGAAAATACGGATAAACCAGTCAGTATGTTTCAAGCTGTGAAATGGAATCACTATAGGAGCATCTGATTCGTTTATGGGTGCACCCAATTGTGCCTGTAACTCGACAAACGTGTCGATCTTTATGGCACATAAACCTACAATAGATCCGTCTAAGACAGTAGCAAGATCTCCAGGGTCAGCGAACAGATCGTCAATAAAAGAAATTGCGCTGATACCACCAAAACTCAGTTGGCGAGGGTTAGTAAGAAACGTAGCTCTGGATGGACGTGTGAATAACAACGGAGCAAAATTATAGGTTAGATCTGATTCCTGGTGCAAATGCGCCAAGAGTTTGAGAGTTGAAAGTTCTTGTGACGAGTGCTTTATAGCTTCATAGTTTAGAGACACGCCTGCGGTCCTAATAACGTTGAAACTAGTCAATTGGCTGAGAAGCTCGTCGTCGGAGTCTTGGTTATCGTTTCCCAAGTACACTATATGCGTTGGTTTCAACACTTTGACGATCTTCGAGACCAATTCCACTCCGTAACCTTTGATCCATCCAGGACAGTTCACGAGTAACGGAGTCTGTCTCATGTACTCACCATCCCGGTAGTCAAGGTACAAGTGAGCAATCAACCACAAATAATACGGGGGGTTCTCCATGGGGTTGTTGAATCCAAAGTACAAATCGACAGCCAGTTCAAACAAATGCTGTTGCGTTGCTAAATGGTTACCAAATATCGGAGTTTTGTGTACCGTACACGATAAACAGTTGGGCTTAGAGTACTCCGTCTGACCAGGATCTATATCTAACACAGCAACAGAATTAGAAGACCCACCAGAAGTTACAAGGTTGTTAAGCAACCCACGTATGAACCCAGACTTTCCTGAGTTCTTGTAACCTAGCACCATAATTCTAGGAGTCTCTAGCTTAGTGTTTGAGACTAATCCATCTATCACTTTCTGCCATGGATCAGACACTTGATAAGTGGTGAAGTCGTACAACGAACTTGAAACAGGACCAAACGAGTAGCCAGAAAACAACGGGTGGGAACCAGGGACCTGCCCATGGTATAGAAGGTTCTTGAACGTCGGACACAACGTCCCGATCTTCTCCAACCCAGTCCAATAATTGTCTATCAAAACAACGGTATCGGATTCCGCAAACTTCTGGCTGGCAGGAACCAAGAACGGTTTCGATTTACTGACCACACTCACAAGCTCAGGCAATGCGTTCAGTACTGGAGCCATCACAGTATACCTCTTAGTACTGTCAGCTTTGCATACGATTCCATCAATAGACACAGCACCTTTCATCACCGTGATCTTGTACTGACCTCTAAGTACCACCGTCTCACCAAGTTTCATTCCTACAGCCACGCTCAGAGCTTCAAACTCACAGTTCTCATTGTTCAAGTCTAATAATGGCCGGGCCATAAACATTTGAGGTTCATTAGTACCCACTGCAGGTTGTTCCGGAGCCTCACTCGGTCTGCTACTGACATCCGCACTTGAAATTTCAACCAGCACAGGTTCCTCGGTTATCTCGTCTTCTTCATCTGAGGAATTCCTTAAATAATGAATATCCGATCCATTTTGTACAGCAGAAAACGCAGACATTACTGCTTAATCAGTTGTAACCAGTGCAGAACATTTTTTGCGACCCGCCCGGCTGGCACCTCTACACCTCCGGGTAACCCCTTCCTCCTCCGCCAATCGTACCACTGATTTTTTCAGTGATTATTCTTTTACCAGAATCACATACATCACACAACAATGTCTGAATCTCCGTTGCACACAGTTGGCTTTGACGCCAGATTTCCAAACCAGAACCAAACCAAGCACTGCTGGCAATCGTATGTCGACTACTACAAGTGTATCAATGCCAAGGGCGAGGACTTTGCGCCATGCAAAGTGTTCTTCAAGACCTACTCTGCTTTGTGTCCAGTCGACTGGGTTGAGAAGTGGGATGCTCAAAGAGGTAAGTATAGTATAGTGAGGATTGATCTACGAGGTACTAACAGACAGAATTTGGAAACTTTGCTGGTAATCTTAACCCATAAGAATGCATACATAAGATAATACATTGAGAATGAATGAGTGTAGGAGGAGAGTGAGAGTGGAACGAGGAGGGGAGAGGAGTGGGAAGAGGAAGGTAATGGTAGTGGGAGGTTTGTTGGTGGTGGTGATGTGTGTTGATTGTAGTTTAAGTGTAGAATTGAGGATTGCAGTATGGTGAACTTTGTTTAGTGCATAGTAAGCATGTCCAATGTCTAAGCATGTGTATGTGGAGACAGAATTGACAGACAAAGAATGAGCCATTGAAGACTAATGGGTACTTATTATTGTTAGTGAATCAATGTAATTGCCAACCATTGATGAAGAACAGTGGTAGACTGTCTACAGACTGTCACTGTAGAACTCTGTACTCACTCATGTACATAGGTCAGTCAGACCTATCAAACAAACAGGAATGGTCAGCACAATCATTGATGTTTCTATTGTTGTTCATGTAATGTGACTGTTGACAATAATTCATGGCAATAATTCATGAAAATAATTCAATAACAAAAAATAAACAGTTGACCACACTGCATACTCTCAATGTCACTGCAAGATCTGAACCCACACAAAAGGCATACACAATCATTGACATTCTCAATGAATCAATAAGTCACTCACAAGTAATACCATTCCCACAGTACAATCCTTCAATGCCACTCCAAGATTTATAACGACATCCTCATCTTGATACACGTCTCTACCATCACCAAAAATCATCCTCAATATCTCCACCGTTCTGGTTCGACGTCAGCTCCAAATTCTCCTCGGTGAACAAATCGTCATACATCGTCTGTTTCTGTTTTCGTTCTTTTTCAATCTGTTGCTGATGCTGACGTTCCTCTTGTTTCCGCTGCTTCTCCAAGAGTTTCTGTTTGTTCAACTCTTCTCTGTCTCTGTTTGCTTTCAACTCTTTCAAATGCTGCTCGCCATAAATCTCAGTTCTGGACTTCATAAGTTTGTTGACCACCCTGTTTTCTCTTTTTTTGATCCTCACTGTTTTCACAAGCAGCTGGTCCTTGAACCCCACCTGTCCATCCACCATATCTGCAGTCTTCAACAAGTTGGTCCATGGAGTATACACTATATCCAAGTTGTCTTTCTTGTTGCCCTTAATCGAGTTTGCTTTTGTCAACTGACAGCATACTTGTAGCACCTCGTCACTAATTTCTGACCAATCTTCATCAGGCAACAATCTCAAATACACATGGGCAGAAGAGAGGTCTGCCACATGGAACCACACATCGTCAATAAGTCCATACTTGATAAGTAGCTCGTTCTCAGCTTTGTCTTTGCCCATGTACATTTGCCATTGTCTAGGCACCTCCAGGTCGTCAGTGTAATTGAAGTAGTAGACCATATTGGAAGCTAGGTTCTTGGTATTAAAGAGTGGTAGGAACTAGAGGAGTGGACTTTTTTTCAATAGTACTCCACAATGAACTGGAATAGTACTTTCACAATATATTCTAAAAAGATACTGTAAAGATATATTGCCGCCTTTCTTATTAAATCCGTTACAATATTCAGCTTCCAAAGACGTAAACTCCAACAGAAATAAAGAATCTAAGAACGAATCTGCAAAGCCAGTTCTATGTCCGCTCCAGAATATTTTCAAACCTTCTCTGCACGCACACTTTTCACTCACTAATCACTCATCTTAATACCATGCAACGGTATACATTCACAAAATACTTGAACCACCAGATATTCCAGAGGAGAAGGTACTTACAGACCTCACACTTACCCTCATATACACAGTCAGAACCAGACCCAGACGATGAGATCATTGTAGCAATGTCTTCTGGAGTGGACTCTTCAGTCTGTGCTGCACTCTATGCTCAACAGTACAAGAACGTCAGAGGTATATACATGGCCAATTGGTCCCAGACGGCAAAATGCACCGAGGCAGACTGGAAAGATGTCCAGGAAGTGTGCAAGGTACTAAAGATCCCTTGTGAGAGAGTCAGCTTTGAGAAACAGTACTGGATCGATGTGTTTCTGCCGATGATTGAACAGTATCGTCAAGGGTACACTCCGAACCCCGACGTTGATTGTAACAAATATATAAAGTTTGGGTCGATGATCCAGCATTTGACAGACAGACTAGGGTCTGATAACAGCAACAAAAAATGGTGGTTGGTGACTGGCCATTATGCTCGAGTGATGGAGCATCAACAGGGCCAACATCATCTTCTACGACCTACGTATCTTGCCAAGGACCAGAGCTATTACTTGTCGACGGTTCCTCAGAGCGTGTTTTCTAGAATGCTACTTCCTTTAGGTCATTACACAAAACCAGACGTCAGAAAGCTTGCACGACAGTTTGAGCTTCCTACGTCTGACAAGCCTGATTCACAAGGGTTGTGTTTTGTCGGTCAGAATGGCAATTTCAGAGACTTTTTGAACCAGTACATTGAGCCCAACCCAGGAAATATAGTTGACTCCGAGGGGAAAGTGTTTGGACAGCATGAAGGGTTGTGGCATGCAACTATAGGTCAACGGATAGGTCTAGCCATGCCTCAAGGAGATCCTAAGTATAAAGGAGTGTGGTTTGTCAGTGAGAAAAGAGTTGATACCAATGAGTTGGTGATTGTCAGAGGTACGACCAACGAGGCTTTGTATTCTAGTAAGATCGTGGTGAAGCTGTGGAGTTGGTGTGGGGATGATTTGGATTGGAATGCAGTGAGAAACATGGATCTGAAGTTGACGGTTCAGCAGAGGGCGTTGCAAGACGAAATGGATGTTGCTGATTTTGAGGTGGAAGGAGACAGTGTCGTTGTTAGTTTGGTAGAGAAGAGCCGGGCTGTTGCACCGGGTCAGAAGTTGGTGATGTATAATGGCGAGAGGTTGTTGGGGGTGGGCATTATTAGTGGGAGGGATTAGTGAGAGGGATTGACTGACTGACTGACTGACTGACTGACTGACTGACTGACTGACTGACTGACTGACTGACTGTAGACCTAGCTGGTTACTGTTGTAAATAATGACTGGGAGATGGAGTCTAGTTTGATAAGTGAAAACAGATCAGAAGTGACTGGAAGTTGTGTGTGTTCATAAGAAAGTCATTGATCTGCTTGATTTGCTTACAAGAATTTGATTAATTAAGCATACTTGAACGGCTTTCAGGTGAACAGTCCTTGACAAGACCGGCTCAAACTGTTGATTGTAAACACTTGGAAGTTGGCTTACATAGATGCATATATTGTACATAGACAAGGAGAGACAACTCCGATTAGACATAGATCTGTTTATTTTTGACTACACGATAGATAACCGGCACTTTTATGTGCTAGAATTTATTTGATTGACATTGCTTAGTTTATATACTATGATGTTTGGATCCTCACGGTAAAGGCACAGGACAGTGACATGGAGCAAGCACAACAATACATAACACTCAGACGGAAGCACGTCTCACAATCTACACTGATAACATTCTAGGCGTGGTACAATGAAGCTAAAGAAAAAAAAGAAAGAAAAGAAAAAACCAACAATCAGAAATAAAATATATCAAATTAATACCACATCAATTATTTAAGCAGCAACGGTTCTTCCCAGCCCATATGTCACTCTTTCGAAGACCACTGCTCCTGCACACTATCGCACATGCACTCAACACAGATCTACAAGCAACCATGAACACATAAATGACTGCACAGAATCACAAGTAGACATTCACAATCAACAATCACAAACAACGATCACAAGTATTCACAAACATTCACAAATAATCACAGACTTACAAATATTCACAGACACTCTCCCGGCCCCCCTACAACCCATGTAGCCAAACATCGATAAACTACTAACAAATCCAAATGTAACCTTCTCCGACACCAACCCCTCCGCGCCGTCCGAAATGTATCAAGCTGGGACCCCGGCCCGATCCTCCAAATGCAGCCTCCCTCCGTCGTCGCCCAAGCAACCCTCCAAGTGTTGCCAAGGCCCGGCAGTGCGCTCCCCCTCCACTCAGAGCCCCATCTCTGCCTGGAGCGCTTTCAAGGCCTGTTCGTCCTCGTCCTCCTCCTCGACCTTGTTGGCCTTCAAGCTTGGCAAGTTGCTGACGTCCGGCAATTTCACCTTGTCCTTCTTGGCCGGCTCCTGCTCGGCCCCAATCTGGGTCAATTCCTGGTCGAGCTCCTGCTCCTCCAACTCCTTCAACTCGTCCTCCAACTCATCTTCATCGACTTCGTTGCCCAAAGGCCGCGAGATCGCCTCCGATATCTCGTCGGCCACGTACATCTGCTCCTTGATGTCGTCCATGGTCTCGTCCACCTTATCGATGCTGAACCCGTTGTGGATCTGCTTCATGGCCTTGGCCCCATCTTTCATGGCCGTCATCGTCGCAAGGTTCAAGTTGGCAGACTCGATCGCATCCAACTGGCTCTCCAACGTCTCTATCTGCGAGAAGATCTTGTCTAGCTGGGTCTGGTACACCTTCTTTTTCTTGAGGGCATTCTTGGCTGCCGCCTTGTTCGAGGTCACATACTTCCTAGCAAGCTCGTCCTGGCCATTGATCTGGTTTTCTAGATGGCCCTCCTTCTTGTGGAGCATGCTGATGTGCTCCCGAAGCTGGATGATCGCCTTCTTTGGCACATCTTTTTTCTTCTGCGCGTTGGCGCCAAACATATAGTTCCACATACTGTGATGACTATAGATAAAAAATCAGACGCCATCCAGATTTCTGGTGAAGCCTGGGGGTGGGGCTCGTAACTGAGGGGGCTCGTAATCCATGGTTGTCACGTGATAGACACAACTCACTCAGATTGTCCTGGGCCAGGGCCAGTGGCTCGTAACCCACATGGACAAGTCACATGCATATCACGCGTTTCTCACGCGACACCCATCGAGGGTGCCAGAGGGTGCCAAATCTGAAAATTTTCCTACATCTCATCTCCACTAATACTTAACAACAACATGTTACGTGCGGCTCGTCTGTACGACAGAGCACTCACTCAACGGTTGACGTTCGCCTGGGGCCCCGGGCTGTATGCCAGTGAGTTTTCCCTGGGTGTCCGGATGTTCTCTGGCGGGAAATCTCCGAAACTTACGACGGCCCAAGTCGAGTCGCTGGGTACTAATGTAGCTCATCTTATAGGCAAGCTCCGGCCAATGGACAAAGGCAATTTGACAGCCAAGTTCCCGGAGTCGCTTTCGGTGCTTAACCTGCGGTCTCCGGAGTGGCCTACAACCAGTATTATTCAGCTACAGCTGAGTGTTCTGAAGAACATTATTCAGATATGGACGATCTTTGAGTCCTGTTTGATCCACAAGGAGTTCTCACGAGCTCTTACTTTGCTTGACAACTTGTACGAAATCACCTCGGAGTCACGCACCGTTGGCACTTTCATGGATGCTGTCAATAAATACTTACTTACATGGTCGCAGTCTGACGGAGTGACGTTGCTTGATGTTGAACAGTTTGTGAAAAACATCAAGTCCAAGTATCCCGGAATGGCCGGTGACGGTCGTACCGTTGCGATTTTGATCCGTACTGCTATTGACAAGCCAGAGCTTGCAGCCCACAATTTGTTCAGAGACCCCGAGACCTCGTATGCCAAATATATCAAGCTCTGGAAGTTTGAGCAGCGGGACTTGAGCGAGGTGTTGAAACATGTGGACGTGATCTCGGTCAACCATTTGCAGAAGATTGTCGACGAGCAGAAAGTCCCGTTGGAGTGTGTACCTGGAGAATACAGAAACTTGTTGCGTGAGACGTTTGCCAGAGGTATTGCAGTGGGGTCTGTTCGTAGTGTGCTAGAAGATATCCAAGCCGAGAACGACGAGCTGAAATCTTATTTTGATTCCGACGCGGTGCCTAAATCTCTTGAGAAACTTGGGTTGTCTGAATTGAAAGGAGTAGACTCTTTTGGTTTGAAAGTTATCCGGCACAGTTTGCTTGCACTTAACATGAACCATCTGAAACTGTTCATAGATATGTTTCTTGCCAAGTTGGAGCATCCAGAAGAGTACATAGACTTGAAGTCTAAACTGATCAATTTCTTTGAGATCTACAAGAGCTTGAAGTCAGACGAAGACCGTCAGGCTTTCAATGAGGCATTAGAAGATTTCAATGAAGAAAGACAGAAACAGTTGGAGGCACGGTCCATTGAAGGAGCAGAGCAAAACTGGAAACATGCAGCTGAAGACGCCAAGTCCAGAGGAGATCTCAGAGTCAAGGACAAGAAAATGAACCTCCAGCTCTGGAAATGGTACCAAGAAATGTTCCCACTTGTCCAGAAAGAGGTAGAGATTGCCAAGAAATTGTACGATATCGACGGGATGCTGGCCAAGAACGCACGCAAAGCGTTCCCAGACATTTCTACCGACAGAGTCAAGCATTTGTTTGAGTTGGCACCGTACCTCCGGTTGGTGACTCCCGAGAAAATGACGGTGATCACTATGATGGAGATCCTCCGGCTCAATTCTTCCGGTGGGGTTTTCGAAGGTATGCGGTCTGCCAGAGCCGTTCTTTCTGTAGGGAAAGCAGTGGAGTTGGAGTTCCGGTCCCAGAAGTTGCTTTCCAAGGAGAACTTTGCGTTCAAGGGTGTTTCTGAAGGAGAGAAAACTAAACGGTTACGTAAGATGGTCCAGAGATCCAAATCGGCGTTCAGAAAAGACCTGATGGCCGGTGAAGATTTTGAATGGCCTCAAGATATAAGGGCCAAGCTTGGGTCTGCCTTGACCAGTATTTTCATCAAGGTTGCCAAGATCCCAGTGACAGGTGTCGATCCTCGTACCGGGAAACATGTCACCGGGTTAGTTCCTGCTATCAGTCACACGTACCAGTATGTCAACGGTACGAGACTTGGAGTGTTGCGACTCCACAAGAACTTGGTGAACCAGCTTGGCAGCTCCGATCTTTCTTACACCGTGTTCCCACAATCGTTCCCGATGCTCATAAAACCTAAGCCGTGGTCCGACTGGAACAACGGAGGGTACAACTTCTCTCAGAACCAGGTGATTCGTACCAAGGAGTCTCCTGAGCAAGTAGCTTATATTCGTACTGCAGCTCAAAGAGGGTCCATGGACGAGGTGTACCAAGGATTGAATATCTTGGGACAAACTGCCTGGACCATCAACGAGAAAGTTCTTGCTGTGTTGACCAAGGTATGGAACTCAGGTGAAGCGTTCCTTGATATTCCAAAAGATAACGACGACTTGGTTCTTCCTCCTGCTCCTCCAAGAGACGCAGACCCATCAGCCAAACGTGATTGGCAACGAGTGTCGAGACAAATCGCCAACGCTCATGCCATGGACCGGTCCATGCGTTGTGACAACAATTACAAGTTGGAGATTGCTCGGGCCATGGTCGGTGAGAAGTTCTACTTCCCACACAACATGGATTTCCGGGGCCGTGCTTATCCTATTCCTCCACATTTCAACCATATCGGTAACGATCTCAGCAGAGGGTTGTTGATTTTCTGGGACGGTAAGGAGTTGGGAGAGAAAGGGTTGTTCTGGCTCAAGGTGCATATTGCCAATCTCTTTGGACACTCGAAGTTGTCGTTTGACGACAGAGTGAAGTTTGTCGACGAGCACATGGCAGAAATCGAGAAGTCTGTGGCCGATCCGCTTGCCGACCTGAGTTTCTGGTCGACTGCCGACGATCCATGGCAAGCACTTGCGTCGATGTTCGAGTTGCTGGAGGCTTTGAAACTTCCTGATCCTCTGAAATTCGTGTCGCGTCAACCGGTGCATCTGGACGGAACTTGTAATGGACTCCAGCATTATGCTGCGCTTGGAGGTGATCTTGAAGGTGCCAACCAAGTGAACTTGGTTCCTAACACCAAACCCCAGGACATTTATGCGTTTGTGGCAGAGCTTACTAAGAAGAGAGTAGCTGTCAACGCAGCATCCGGACATCCTCTTGCTGAGAAAGTGTTGCCGTTGATCACTCGGAAAGTCGTGAAACAAACCGTGATGACCAACGTGTATGGAGTCACGTTCATTGGAGCCACTGCTCAGATCCACAAGCAATTGAAAGATCTAATGGACGACCCTGATTTAGGATACCACAGTGCCAAGTACCTCACTGGCCATGTGTTTGATTCTGTGCGAGAGTTGTTTGAAGGTGCACATTTGATCCAAGACTGGTTGGGAGAATGTGCTAAACGGATCACCAAGTCTGTGTCGGTGTTGGATTCTGAAGAAGTGCTTGTCATCAAACAAGGCAAACCTAAATCGATGAGTTCTGTAATCTGGACTACACCGCTAGGAATCCCGGTGGTGCAACCGTACCGGACACCTTCCAAGAAACAGATCTACACCAACTTACAGAGCGTGTACATCTCCGATCCGTTCCATGTGAACCATGTCTACTCGACTCGTCAAGTGACTGCGTTCCCTCCAAACTACATTCATTCGTTGGATGCCACTCATATGCTTATGTCGGCAGTCGAAGCTGGAAAACAGCAGATCAGCTTTGCTTCAGTTCACGACTCGTACTGGACCCACGCAGGATCAGTCGACACTTTGAACACTATCATCAGAGACAAGTTTGTAGAGTTGCACCAAGCCGACTTGATCAAGAAACTTTTTGGGGAGTTCAACAACCGGTACGCAGGCAATCTTTTGAGTGTGCAAGTGGATGTCGGTAGTGATGTCTACAAGAGAGTGTTGCAATGGAGAAAGCAGTACCAGGAGACACATGGTAAACCATGTAAATTGGAAGACGAGTTGAAACAAGAACGGTTGCGTCAGAGACTTCTTGGAAGCGATCTGGCAGCAGACAAACTTAAAGGTGAGCAAATGGAGACGTCGGTGTCGATTGTCACTGACGCAGAAGCTACGGAGTTGATTGCTAAGGACCCTGCTTTCAAGTTGGCTAAGACTACAGGAAGAACACACATGGATCCTAAAGAACCGACTCTTGAAGAAGAAGACGAAGAAGTTCCAGTGAAACGTCGCGAGTCACGTCACGGCCATATTCTTGTGCCTATAAAATTTCCTTCGATTCCAGAGAAAGGAGGGTTTGATGTCGAGGCGGTGAAACTGAGCCCGTACTTTTTCAGTTAGTGGCAACGACTCATGCGGCTGAGCATCCTCACATATTATGCATTGCTGACGACATATGTACTATACTTTGTTCATAGACCTGTTACTGTATATAGCCACGAAAAAGAAATAACAGGCCCGTTACTAAGAACCGGTAATTAGTAAGGTTTATTCGGTCGGGGATGGTTAACCCCGTATCAGCGATTTGTCAGAACACTGGGAACTGCGGAGTTAGCAGCGCCCGGTGGAATTATTTCGGGGGTGTCGGGGTTAAAGAGGGGGTGTGCGTGTCTGCGTCCCGATTAGGAACTGCGCCGGCATTAAGCTGCAAAACTATATAAACCCTCTGGGGTTGCACACTCTCTCACAGAACATTGTCATTTCACAACAACTCATTCTTCTGCTATGTCTACTTACAAAGCTGTCAAATACAACTCGCGCACCGGTCCGTTTCAATTGAAACTGTACCCTTTGCCTACTCTCAAACCAGACCAAGTACTTGTCAAGGTCGCATATGCCGGTTTAAACCCGCTTGATCTTCTTTTGAAGAACACTCTCTTATGGAACTGGGCATGTCGTGTGTACGGACTTGGTAAAGATTTCTCGGGAACCGTTGACTCAGTTGGAAAAGACGTCACCAAGTTCGTTAAAGGAGACCGTGTGGCAGGACTCATCCATACACCATTTGAAGCTGAGGGGACTGTTGGAGAGTACATTGTGATCGACAAGTCCACTGCAGTTGCTAAGGTTCCTGAAGGCGTTGCTTTGAAAGATGCAGGTGCCATTGGAGTTGCGTTCCTTACTGCGTACCAACTACTCGAGAAGTATTACAAGCTCAAGAAAGACAGTAAAGTGTTGGTGATCGGAGGAGGTACCAGTGTGGGTACGTTTGCGTTGCAGCTTCTCAAGAACCACTACAAGATCCATGACGTAGTCAGTGTCAACTCTGCTAAGACAGAGGAGTACTTGAGAACTGGGTTTGGCATCGAGTATCAATCCGTCCACTACGACGGAGCTACTTCTGCTGTCGATCAAGTCTCTGACATTATTGCCAATAAGTTCCACGGTGACAAGTTTGATCTTATTCTCGACAACGTTGGAGGCACCGACTTTCTCTCTGAGAAGTTCATCAAGACTGACGGCAGTGCCTACTATGTCACTATCACTGGTGATGTCGTTCCTACGTACCATCTGGGGATGTTCCAGTTCTTTAGTTTCAGTTACTTGTTTCGGTTGTTGGGACTCACTGCTCCAAGGAAGTTCAACTACCAGTTCTGTGGCATGGACCCAAAGTCTGAAAACATCCTCCAGGGTCTTGAGTTTATCAAGAACGGAGTGATGAAGGTTCCTTTCGACAGTGTGCATTCGCTTGAGGACTACGACGCAGCCATTGGCCGATTGGCTGACCATAAAGCCAAGGGGAGGGTTGTGTTTGCCGTTGACAAGTCTCAGGAGTAGTGTTGGCGAGCTCATGTCTAAGAGTGAGTTTGTATGACACCCTCAGGGCTTGCAAACAGTGTTGCTGGAGAAGTAGCTTGCTAGATATAGATTCTAGATA
The DNA here is from genome assembly GCA_030578595.1 of Saccharomycopsis guyanensis. Taxonomy (NCBI): domain Eukaryota; kingdom Fungi; phylum Ascomycota; class Saccharomycetes; order Ascoideales; family Saccharomycopsidaceae; genus Saccharomycopsis; species Saccharomycopsis guyanensis. The sequence continues at coordinate 85,155 of JAJMSQ010000019.1, forward strand.
CTTGCTTTGTATTCTTGTGCTTAATTCTTAATTTTTTGTGTTGTATTGTAGATGGCAGATTGTGTGTTTAATATTATTACTGAGGAGTTTCCATGCATCTTGACAGTTTTCAGTGGTTGACTGAATACCTTCATAATGAGTATTTGTACTAACTGATCCTCGGCACTCCACTTCACAGCTGCTTGTTGACTGTCAACTGATCTTCAATTCTCCACCACTGGTAGTTATGTCGATTCGCTGATCTTCAACACTCCACTGCTCTGTTGACTGATAGGTTCCCCACCAATCTCTACTAAATAATATTTCCCTCTCCTCATTGCTTACGCTGATCCTTCAACCTAGATATCTGTCCATGACACCAATCCCAGTAACTCTCACAATCTTGCTAAACAATTTCATTATAATACACACTTATACACTTCTATGATACAAGCAAACTCTCTCACAAACACTCCCTACCCATCTAACTCAATTCTATCCTCGTAAGTCTCATAGATCTCCTGATCGATTTCTTCCCATTCTGTATACTCCTCCTCAATAACAATGTGAAGCTGTTGATACATGTCAAAATACTTAGCAACACCTTCGAGCTTTGGCACACAAGAAGAATGAAGATCAATCTCTTCAATGTTTTCAATCCCCTCTAGGTTTTCTAGAACCAACGGAGTTCGGATTCCACAGATGCTGAGATGAGTGATAGACTTCAAGTCTCTCGATTCTGGGATTTCTCTGAAACCACAACGCGAAATATCAAGCTTCTTCAAACTTTTAAGCCCTTTGAAGTTTCGGATATGGCATTTATTACCTGAGAAATTCAATTCTGCGACATTCTGGTACCCATTGAAGTCACCGGCCAGTTCAAATTGGTTGCACTCTAGTCCTAGATATGTCAACGATCTTCCACGCATGTATGGCAACTCAGTTAAAGAGTTCAGACCTAGCCGTAGAACTTTGAGGTCCTTGTAATCAGAAATGGTGGATATTCCTTGGATTATGTTGTCACTCAAGTCTAATTCTTGAAGAGTATCCAAGTGTGCAAGGGAATGGAAAACATCGTTGTCCAACCTCCCAGAGGTGATGGTTAGAGACGTCAACTTATCAAAACCATAGAAGCAATGTCGTGAAACAGATTCCAATGAGCAGTTGCGGAGTTCCACAAGAGTTGCAGATTTGAATTCCTTGAGACTTTCCAACACCGGTCCCAAGTTAAGACCGTCCACTTTAAACTGTTTTAGTGAAGGTGTGCAGAATTTCAGCAAAGTCAGCCAGCCAACTATTGAGGAAGAAGCACCAAAAAAGTCTTGAAGTTTCTTGATTTCTAAGCTCTCTAAACCTGGCATGTCAAGACACTTGACGTTCAAAAACAACTCATCTAGACATCTTACTTTCAACAAAAGATGTGTGAGACCAATGAACCGGTACAGCTTTGGATCACTTTTGAAGGGTTCTCCTGGAAGCTGACACAAGTATAAATCTTTTAAAGACTGGCTCGGGACAATCGAGTCAAGAAATTGTTCTGACCAGAACCCTGATACTTTTTCTAGTTTAGTAAGCTTGCAAGCAGGTTGAGTGCTAAGTTCCTTTGCGATTTTCCATCCACCAATATCAAGAGTCTTGAGATTTGTGCATTTGCTTATCAATTCTGTCACTTTTTTTGAATAGCAACCCAATTCAGCTTCTTTGCACGCAAGATACTCAGTATATTGAGGGAGCTCCAATTCAATGAACCTGTCAAACTCTGCATCTGTCAAACTGCAACCCTTCGAGGAGAAAGTGAACCCAAAAAGGTTAGTCTCTGATTTGGATCCTGGATTAGATCCTGAATTAGTTGCTAAGTTAGATCTTGGTTTACATGCCGAACCAGACTCCGGATTCTCTCCTGCATGGATCTCAATCCGTTTGGCTATTCTAGAAAGTATAGCTTTTCCAAGATTAGACTGTAACACTTCTGTAGTTTTGTAATCTGGAAACCGCTTAGAAAGTTTCACTAATTCTTCCCAGCTCCATTCTTGACAAATCTTCAGGGTCACATTAAATGGTAAATCTTTGAACATTTTCATATCATTATGGGAATTGTGGTTGACCATTATAAGGTGTCAATGATTAAGCGAACAGTAATCACACTGCATGAAATATAAACCAAGTTGCGTCGCCAGGTAGAGAATACTTAGGAAGACTCAACTGACACTCAGAGAAACTCAGGAACACTCAGGAACAATCACAGGAAGAGAATACTCTGTCAATAGATCAACACTCAATCAACAGAGCAACACTCAATCAACAGAGCAACACAACACAGCAGCAACGCAACAACACTACTAAAAACAATCAAAAAATAAAACACTCCGAGGAAACTCGCAATAAATAATGCCAATAATTCTCTGCGATTATTAATCTCGGTAACGAGAAACGGTCATCTGGATGTCTTGCTCAAGTATACGATCCGTAAAACTGGTTCTTTTGATTGCATGCATGGAACGGCTCAACATGGAACGGTTATTGTCAGATCCAGAAGGTTGTCGGTGGTGTTAACAGTGCAAGTAATGTACTTGAATAATTGGCTCAGCACATATAGTATACATTCTAGTAGATGATTAAGAAGAAGCTAGATCAGTTATTCAAGTGAATATTTATGTGTATGTTCAATACATGCTTAAGTCTTTTTTGGGTGGTGCAAGAGTTCTTACCTAGTGCTCCCAGACTTGTACTGACAATTTGGTCATGACTAGTCATTGCTACTACACACCCGTTATTGACATGTGAGACTCTTAATTAGTCATAAGTAACTCGTAAGTCACTCGTAAGTGTCTCGCATCTCCATAACACATTCCAATTAACTCTGTTTATCAATGCACTGTCTTCAACATATATACACCTAATATACAAACCACGGTACTTTCATCTTAACGAATCCAGAATGTGGTACAGATCTAGATAAATCGTCTGAACAACTCTTCCCATTAACAACTCCTCATTCACTCCTCCTCACTGGCCAACCCCCTTCTTTCTGAAAAACTCTCTCGTCACCAGCAACACCTCAGCCTCTGACATCCCATTCCTTTCCAATCGCTTCCGAATCCACTCACTCAACTTTCTCTGGATCTTCTCGGTTCCATACCGATGATCAATCAAAAAGATCATTGCATAGTCGTCTCGATTACGAATCGACCGCCCCACACTTTGGTTCACGGCTTTCATGCAAATATTCTCATAGAATTCCATACTCTTCTGCTTCGCCTGCTGCAAGGTCCCGCCTTTCGCAACAACACTATCTTCCAAGTACTTCCGCTTGTTGATGATTTCTCCGCTGAAGATGTTCGGGTACGGCAACCCTATCATGACCACAGCTCGCGCCAACTCATTAGAAAAATTGATCCCCTCAGACATCTTGCCTCCAACCACAGACAACAACGCAGCTCCACCACGACTATGAATGTGACTGGAATACTCAGCGAGAAGTCCTTCGACGCCTTTACTGTCCTTTGGTTCAAAGAACACAGACTTTACTTGTGTAAGACTAGTCCAGAAACTCTTTTCGGACTTCCATACGCCAATAACATCGTCTAAATACTTGTAGCTGGGAAAGAACACCACAACTCCACCGGGCACATTTCTCATTATTCTAAGCAAGTAACGGCCTAAACCCATGATCATACTCTTGTCGTTTCTTTTGGCAAACGAGAAATCAAACAATTGTTGACCTGATTGAACTGGAATCACACTGAGATTCTCATCAGGAATTATATGGTCGCAACTGAAACTGGCTATTTGATCTGGAGTCAAATAAGGAACAAGGAACTCGGTGAAATCAGTTATAGGTTGCATGGTTCCACCACAAAGAAGAACGCATTTGCAGTCTTTCACTATATCTGAAAACACTGCCACTGGATCAAGAAGCATGTAGTTTAAAGACACTGTACCTTGGTCAATGTTGAAAAACAACTTCCCTTCTTTCGAAGGATTAGTGACAAGTTTAATGAACTTTATAAGTTTGAATAACAACGGAGCAGAGTTGTCTGATTTCTTACCCTTGACTGCAGCACAATAACTTTCGATCTTGAACGCAATCTTAGACTGTCTCAAATACTTTTCTAGTCTGAAGATATTGATCAAGTCTCCACCTATAGACTCGTCAAACAACTGGTTTGGAGCTACTTCCAACCCGTTCTTGATCTTCTTGTGGAACTTCGACTCGTAGTTGGTGATGAACAGAATCAAGCTTTTGATGATTTTACTAAGTTTAAGCAAGTTCACTCTGTTGCCTCCATTGAGCCGTTTCATGAACTTCTTAAGATACCCTTGTAAATTAGTAAGAGTCTCTGACAACTCTGCAACTGTCACGCTGCAAGAATTGATAGCTATAATGGTGTCCACCAAATTATGAGCTTCGTCAATGATAATGACAGAGTTCTTAATGTTAATGCCTAACTGCTGTCGGATCTCACTGTCTAAGATAATCTGATACGGCAAAGAGACTATCTCTGCCATTCCAATGCTGTCTCTTGAAGCATAGTATGGACACACCTTCAAGCTCTTGCCTATTGCTGCGAGGTCTTCGATATCCTGTACATCACTATATACTAAATCACGAAACTTATTGATAGACTCTCGTCCTCGACGATTGTCTGTTTGGTAATTGTCATAGTACTCACAGCATTTCTTCTTGCTGCCATCTTTTGGTTTTTCAGTCAGATTTTTCTGGAGTTCTAAACAAGCATCGGTGATCAACGAAGTATTACCTAGTTTAATCACGTCCTGGTTAACACATAACTGTTTCCGGGAGCCAGTAGGCAAATACTTCACACGCTCATTGATCAGCATATGCTCAATTGAAGAAGGGAACTTTGTAAGTTTGAGCTGACCAGAAAACTGCGACAATTGAGAATGGGTCCGCGAAGTGAAATACACTGGAACCTTACTAGACTCGTTGTCTAGCATCAACTTTTCAATGGCACTACTCTTGGTTTCTATGTCTCGTCTGTTCTTCATATCTTTAATCATTCCCTCAATCTCACTATTGAGCTGTCTATTTCGGATCTCTAAATCGTCTCGACCATTCAGATCATTATTGCTGCTTATTCCTTGTGCTTCATCATAGTCAGCAGGCAAGTACTCCAGATCTTCTATCTCCACATCCACCTTCTCTACTCTCATCCGTTTTCTATCACCATTATTCATCCTTACCCCTTTCCCAGACCCCTTTATCTTATCTGACACATCTTCTACATTGCCATCCATTTCTTTGTACCCTTTCCTCACTTCATCTAGATGCTTCTCATACTCTTCCATTACTTGCTTAGTGTCTCGCAAATAACTCTTTTCAAACGTCTCTTTCACCCAATCAGGTTCATCATCATCTTCCTCTTCTACTGCTTCTGGTTTCAATTCAGCTTGTTTATACTCTCTTAACCATCTCATGGTTGCACAAATAATAGACAACGTCTTCCCAGTACCTGTAGGAGACTCAAACAATCCGACTTTGAAATCGCCTTTCAAAGCTCCATAGATTGCTTCCATCAATTGGATTTGAATCCCATAAGGGACATACGGATGGTAGAACGTTTCTTTTTTAGTGCTTAGTGCTTTGTCTATATCATTGTCCATGCCACTGAGAGAGTGATCTGGTATTGGAGATTATACGTCTATATGATGGAGTGCGGTTAGCAATGAAGAATTAGGGTGCTCGTGGAGTCCGCTTAGCAATAAAATATAGATCTCATCTACACTGTAACCGTTAGAGACTAACAGAACAGCCATCATACACTACAAACCATTACTGAAAAAGACTAAAAAAAAAAGAAAAACACGAGTCCTCATTAAAATTCCTACAAAATCACACCCACCCTACTCTCCTCTTCAAAAACCTATCACACCAAGAAATAATCACGTTCTTCTTAAATGCTCCTGTATTGTAAATGTCACGTGTGACACACCCCTTCAAAACTTTACCAGCAAAAATGATCCGCGAATACGATGATACAACAGTAAGTGAATAGCAATGACCCAACAAAATTGGGTGAGACAGAAATTCACAAGACATCTGTTCTAACCAATAAGGAACAAAAGAAAAAAAAAAAAAAAAAACCTGTCCAGCACCAGAATACTCTCACCCCGTGTAGGTCCAGTCAGTCTACCCATCACTCACAACCACCCTCTAGTAACCCGGCCACATACTTACCAACTGTTAATTTCAATCAGGGACTGTGGTTTGGTTTCACACTACTACCATCGACACTTGTTGACCTCTGCACAGATTTTAATTTAATGTCGTTCTTTTCGTCGATCCGAGGGTTCCGTCCCAAGAAGAGCAAAAACGGCCAGGCCCGTTTGGACTCCAATCCCACATCTCCAATAATGCCTACGCTGGAAAGTAGTCACAATATCTCGAGTGCCATGAGTTCAGGCAACTTGTCGCAGTCGTCCAAGATGTCGGAGGACCCACGGACCTCGTCGTCGCAGTCCATGAACCGCTCAGAGTCAAACCTGCGGTTGAACGCACAGCAGAACCCTCCGCAGGTGCCGCAGCAGCAGCAACAGCAGCAACACCAACAGGTACAAAACGGGGGTCCTGAGCCTCCGTTGTTTCTCTGCCAGCCGTTTGTGCGCACTGCTCTTGTGAAAGGCTCGTTCAAAACCATTGTCCAGTTACCTAAATATGTCGACTACAACGAATGGTTGGCCCTCAATGTGTTTGAGATCTTGACCAACTTGAACCAGTTCTTCAACATTGTCAAGGACTTCATTCCTCCGGACTCGCCTATGAATGGAGGCCCCAACGTCAACTACTCGTACTACGACCCTCAGTCTAACAAGTCGTACAATTTGCCTGCGGCTCAGTACATCGAGTACTCGCTCACGGCTATCAATGCTAAGGTCACTGACCAAGCGTCGTTCCCAACAAAGAACGGCAACCCGTTCCCTCCCAACTTCCTCCGCGACGTCAAGAGTATCTGCAGCCAGTTGTTCCGGATCTTCGCATACATATACTACAACCAGTTTGACAAGATCATCCACCTCAGCTTGGAGGCTCACTGGAACAGTTTCTTTGCCCACTACATCAGTTTTGTTAAAGAGTTCGGACTCGTTGACGACCAGGACTTGCTGCCAATGGCCCCGTTGATTCTCTCGTTTGAGCAGCAGGGGAAAATCATCACCCTGAACAGTAACGGTCGTTAGTTCTTACAATTCGATCTCTCGCACAAGCACTCCTTCCTGGCCGGCAGTCAAACTGCCAAGCACCTCCACACTCGGGTTCGACGAGTCCACCAGATTAAACTGCTCGAGCTCGTCCATGCTGGGCGACAGGCCGATCTGTTTGGCATTGAACCTGATCACGGATGTGCTGCCTCCGTACATGACATCAGACTCGATGCCGATCCGGTTGTTCAACACCATGTACCGGGTCTTGCTATTGGCCGGCCGCCCCACCGTTTTTTTGTATAGACTGTTAAATAGCGGCACGCACCGGAGCACCCAGTAGTTCACGTTGTGGCTGTCGACTGCTGCCGGGTCGAAACTGTCTGGTTCTTGCATCGACCGGTGCTTGTACACGGTTTGAGGCTCGAGGTTGTAGTTGACCGTTGGGTCTTCTTTGAACCCCGAGGCGAACCGTTCAACAAGCCCGGTTTTTTTCTCTGGGTTGTTCTGCACCAACGATGGTGAACAGCTCAGTAACCAAGCCATTGGGAACAATATAAGTTGGACGTCCTTTTCAAAACAGTAGCTCGAATACTCAAACTTCTCGAACGGAGCCTCGAACTTGTAATTACTAAGATCCATACAGATCCCAATACTGGTTTTCACAAAACTACTCTTGTACTTCATGTCCAACTCTGCTTTGGCTTTACTGTCACCTTCACATTCTTTCAATCCATGATAGTACTGCTTGTCCAAGTTGAGCTGGAAACTTTCAAACCCATTGGGATTCTCAGAAGCTCCCCAAGTGTAATCGGTTTCATACAAAAACAGTTTCCTATAGTTACGAAGCACCAGACCTGCAGGTGATACAAGACACGACGAGTTGTAGATTATGTCCAGACCTTCACTCAGCACGATCTCTGGGTATCCTACCATAGCAAAACACTGGTACCTTTTAGCCAACCCAATAGCCCACAGCACCGAGGGACAGTTCACAAACCCGTCTCTTTGTCCTGCACTGTAGTTCTCAAGAAACGGTTTGATATGGTCTCTGCTGGTGAAGTTATAGCCAGTCAATGCTAGTTCTGGAAGCATCACCAAATCAGGTCGACCAGTACTGCTCAGGAATAGCTGCGACACAAGTTTGTGAGCATGTGACGAGTTGTAAGCCACTTCTCCAAGTCTGGAGTTCAATTGGACCGCAGCAATTCGAAATTTCATTGAGACTTAAGGTATGGATGGATGCTAAATGTTCTCTGGTGAGTGTACCTGATGTGGAGGACATCTACATGCATGTGTCCGGGTAAATTGTGGTTGGTGGTTCAACATGAAGTGTGGTTGACGACAGAGTGTCACGGTAGAGTTTTGGGAGTTTAGTAATGGTTGCGGAAGATCAGGATTGTGTTTTTTGTTATTGGGATGGGGTTTTGGTTTTGTTGGAGGAGGGGAGTGTATGTGTCTTATGAGAGATTGTAGGTATGATTGGATGAGTGTTTTGGGGTGTGTGAACAAGAGTGTAGTTATTGATAGAATGGAGGAGAGTCAAGAAGATGTTGGATAATGTAGTGGTAGAGTGTCTCTTGGCATTTTCTATACTCATGATGGATTTCTGTAGTACTCAGTAAAATATCTGTGGAAGATGTCGGAAGACTGAAGACTGTAGTCTGCTAGCTGTAGGTTAGCTAATTGTTCCAACCAACAGCCATAATTCTTCTTAATACTATGGAGCTTCTCTTTATAGCTCCTTATTCATTTCATAGCCCCACACATCTGATTCTCCGACTCTGATCAGTGTTGTGTTGGCGGTACCGTCCTAGATCTTGCCGAATCTACACCATGTACCTCACCTATGTTAATGCTCATGTTTCTGGCCCATGTTCTTTATTATAATTTTTTAGAGCATTTTCCAGTAATAAGACTAAAAACATTATTCTATTTAGAAAGATTTTAAGTAACCTACTGAGAAGTAGGTCGCAGAGTAGAACCGTTCTTTCACATTTTCCACATCCGTACCACTCTCCCGAACTAGCCTTATTTTTGTTCATGCTACTTTCTCAATAATTTGCTAATATTAATATTCTAAAAAATTCATTAAAAAATAATATATAATTTTTATTCTCAGTTTCATCACGTAGTTGTCGATATTGCATTGGTTTGGAGGACTACTAGCACACCTGCAAAACTGAACCGACAACTTGTCACCACTAACATCACAGCTCTCTGTAATTAATGCCACGTTTCACAAAAACTCTAACTCAATCTTGGCTGAAAAAATTTCACCAATCACTCTACCTCAACGTAGGCCCACTCTACCCATCACCAACCACCACGTAAACACCACCCACTACAACCAACACCTCACGAATATTTAATTTATTGCTTTTCTACATACAAAACCAATGCTATCTACCTTCAGCAACTGTGTCGTAGCCAATGCTTGCTGGAAACCTTCTAAAAAAAGATAGCCTCTCCAGTCTTTGTATCATTTACTGTGTCTTTTCTTTCATCCAAAGTGGTCTTTTGACCCTCGGTGCTCAACTTCAAGCCCGATGAATGGAGTGGGGTGCTGGAACTCAACTTGCGGCCAGAGATCCCGCTGCTGACGTTGCCTTCTTTGATCTTGGTCAATTCCTCGGCGTTCTTGTTCCACTCTCCCAACTCCAACTCGTGCTCTCTCTCGATAGCATATCTGACAGCCTCAAGAACATTGTCACAAGTGTGCTTAGGCTTGTACTTTGGCACGGTACCTGGCTGGTACACTCCGGTCTTGACAAGAATGGAGTACCAGGTAGAATCGTGCGAGTTGGCAAATCTGATGTCGGACTCTGGGGTGTCACCAACGAAATACACGGTGGAAGACACTGGCAAGTCAAGCGACAAGCTGCCGATCTTGGCAGTGGTGTTGTCTCTTTGGACAAGAGGCTCGTCGTCGTCATCGGAGTCAGAGTCAGAGTCGTCAGAATCGTCATCGACAGACACTTGGAACTTGGAGCTACTGAGACGCGATTTCAAAGTCGGTCTTGAGGTTGGAGGCACGTTGGCATTCTCAGACAACTCGTCGTTGGCCTCACCTTCTTCACTGATATCAAGCTCAGCAAGATCCTGGGCCACGTACTCCTCCAACTTGTTCTTTCTCCACAAGTTCAACACCTTGTCGGCGTACCTGAAGGTGCCTCGTTGCGGTTTGCCGAATCTGGTGACCGTCAACTCACGGCCGGTGTGCTCGCCGTAAATTGCCGCGATCGACACTTGCAATGCACCCATCCCGTACCGAGACAACCCATAGTTGGTGGACCACAAGAAGTCCGAGTGGGCAAAGTAGATCCCCGGCCCCTCGTCGAAGGTGTCGCTGACGGTGCCCATGACTCCGTTCTTCGACAAAAGAAGCTCCAAGATGATCTGCTGGTCGGCAGCCCAGCTCCGAGAGTCTGCAAACACAAGCACGGCCTCGATCTCGATCTTGCTGAAATCACGGTCGCGCGCCACTTTCAATTCGTCCTCGGTGAGGGTGTGGTACGGAGTGACACTGGGTTTCCATTTCATGATATCGAGAGGAGTGACCACGTCCTTGAACCCGTACCCTTCAGCAACTTTACGACAAGCATCGCCTACACCTCCAACCACAAGCACCGTCTTGTAGTGCGAGACCAAGTCTTTCATCGGAGTGTGGCCCTGGATCACCTGGCTCTCCTCGATCTTGGTGTTCAACCGTTTCGAGAGCTCCTCAGACCGAGCTTTTTCTGTCCGTCCACCACCGTTGGTCACAAAGATATATGGCACCTTGATATTGTAAGGGTTCTCACCATTGAGCATCCGCAACGCCTCGCGGGCCTGCGGGATCGTCTCAGGGCCCTTGACAATGACCCCGTCGATGTCGAAGGCAAAGGCGTAGTTGGCAATTCGAGGATGGTCGACCTTGGCTTGCTTGCTCTGCCGTTTGAGGATCATCGAGGCATTGCGTGACAACGACAACGAGGACGACCGCGACTTGTTGCGCAAGTTCGCCGAGGACCCGAGCGAGTTCAAGTTCGCAAACGAGTTCTTGGCACTGTTGAGGCCGGCCCACTGGTCACTGAGCGAAAGATTGGACGGTCTGTCCTTGCGAGTAAGAGGTTGAAGTTCATCGATGCCGTCATTGTTCAAGAATGAAGGCACCGATTTGATTTGAGGAGATTCGTCGGTCATGTGGGTAACAAAGGGTTGCAAACTAGTGCGGAATCTTAAGTAGAGCACAAAGAATTTATCGACAGAAATTGGCTGTAGCTTAAAGCAACCTCTGGATATATATATACCTAGTGAAACCTCCAGCGCATACACCAACCGGGTGGGTGGAACAGCCAATCACCTGGTGGGATGCCCCGGGTAACCTCACTGGCGAGACTTTTCTTCATCCCAAGGCACAAGTCTGTCATGCGAAGCGATGTACGCGGCTACCCTACTGCGTCTAAAATCCATCGGTGACGTCACTATTTGAACCGGATGCTGGGATGGAAGTAGACTGGACAGTTCCAGTAGCTTCTTTTGATACCATCCCACACCGACGGTGCTTCATTATTTTTGTTATGGTTTTTGTTGGCCTGCTCGATGTCGACCTTCAACTCCTCGAATTCTACTTCCAATCCGTAGTCCGCAAGGTCTAGACCAACCACCCTGCAGTACACCTCATATACCACTTGACGATCAGCCCCGAGTCCATTGAAGAACGAGATGGTTCCGCCAGGCTTGATGAGTCCAATGGCAAGGTCAAACAAGTCCGGAACCATGTCTGGTCGGTAGTGTTCGCTAAAAGTATCGTAGTAGATCCCGTCGAAAAACACAGACCCTTGGTCCAAGAGCTTGTCCAATTGGTCCTGCCATTTCCCTGCCAACACATGGACCCCCGGCTTGTGGTTCCAACCGTCGGTCTGCATTTTAGCAAGCACGTCGGGATGCGCTTCGCAGATGTAGTGGTGGATCTTGGTCCCGGGGAATCGCTTGGCCTGTTCTTGGATGTACTGGTCGACGATGCCCATGCCAAACCCTATGTTGAGCACCGAGATCTCCTGGCCAGGTTCCACCGACGAGAACATCGTCTGGGCTGCCCGCAACATGATATCCAGCTCCCAGTTCATCATGACCCCGTCTTTGTTCGAGGACGTGACAAGTGCTTTGTCGTTGTAGTCGAGCTTGGTTTGCAAGAACGCTGCATTGGAATCTGCAGGGTCTAGGCTAGGATCGGTAGATTTAGTAGGATCGCTAGATTCAGTAGGCTCGGACGGAGGCTCGGACGGGTCTGAAATGTTTGGGTTTGCAGTCTGGGTTTGCAGCTGTTCAGTAGCATGGTCTGTGGTCTTTGTAGACTCAAGTCCGAGATCCAAAGGCGTGGTGCTGGACTCTACAACCACTTCATTGTCCGATTCTATTGGTTGATCCTCATCAAGAAACTCAATTTCGGCTGCGTCGTCCAATTTTCTAAACACCATTTCTGATCTCACTCCAGCTTGAAGAATCTGTTCATACACATCCAGCAGCTTCAAGTCTCGGTCAATCAAAATACATCCTGGAGTCTTATCGTTGTAATCAATCAAGCTCCAACCTGCTCCATTGAGAAACAAACTGTCGACCATTTTAGACACTACTGCTGATTCCTCGCTGGACATATTCTCTGGTAGATTGTAGCATATGATATGTAATGGAGTCGTAGTAGATTCCAAATCAGGAAACTCGTACTGGTTGAAAACAGAAAGATCAGGCTCTTCACCATCGACTACTTTCTTGATAAGATCTAAAGATTCAGACTCAGCTAATTGTGGTCGTTGGTTCTCACTGACAATCTCCAGACTCTCATACTGCAAACTTTCTTCAATAGTATAAGTAGAAGGAATTCCATTAGAAAGAAGAGTGTTTAAAAGTGCGAGATGTGATTCTTCAGTGATTGGCCGTGCTTTTAAAGCACATAATTGATGCAATGAAGACATTATGGTTCTCTTCAATCTCTATGGGCTCTTCATCATAGAAAAAAAAATTTCAGCAGTGATGAGCTTGCTTACGTAACACAGGCGACTAGTCGCCTAGGACAGGCCTGGGACTTGCCTACCTTAGGCGGGTGGCAAACCAGGAAAAACCACCGATGCCGCCTAGAGTAACGATCTCCACAGGCGGGTTTAGGGTGCGTTTGATACAGACCACCAGTTTCTGTCAACACCAACAAGAGTGTCAGAAATGTGTCAGGAACTTTAAGACCCAGAGACTAAAGATCCTAGCCAGTTTGAGGTTGTTATTCTTTAGACGGCATTGGAATCATGGACATGTCAGGTGGAAATAATATTGCAGATAGCTGATGGAATGGAGGAATCTGTAACGGAATTCGATATTATAACTTCTGCCAGACATGCGTCGGTATCAAGAAATGGAGTATGTATGGATGTTAATGGATGGTGCCGTTATTTTCAAGCAGGGGTGAGTGTTCGAGGAATGTTGGTTTGGCTAATTATGATGCAGTTGAGGTATTATTTGGCAGTGTTATGGAGTGAGGTATTATTTGTAACTGACAGTGGAATCGTAAGGCACTGCTGCATTGAAGAAACAGAACGAGTCAACAAGTCAACGAGAGAGTCAAAGGAGAGTGAAACGGAGGACAGACAGTGAAACGAGAATGGGGCGACTGGGGAGTTAAAAGAGACTTAAACAAAAAATCGAATCGTTATAGTCCTTTGACGGTGATTCGGTCATACAAAGCAGCGCATTGTAGGTTCAATTTAGCACTAAGATTGACAGAGAAGATGTTTAGTATGCACTGCGAGTTAGTAGACGTATTACAGAAAGCTAGGGTGTGAATAAAAAGAAATAATATCGGGCTATCAAGCAGTGGCAGATCAGATTCTAAGGAAGGGTCTTTCATTTTGGGAGGGCCTGTTGTAAGAAATCTCAGCCCTGGTGGAGTGGTGAGTGGTGAGTTGTAAAGAGAGATCGCCAACGACCAAACGAAGTTCATTAGGAACAGAAACGAGATAAAAGAGCTCTGTTGTTGAACGACGCTATAGTAATCATGAGCTACCTTTTTGCAAGTCCTAAACGACCAAGTTTGACAGCAGTATCCAAGGAGCAGAAGATCTACCTTACAAATCCCTCAGCAGTAAAAAGTTCTCATCCTACGTCGGAGGATCTCGGAAACTGGATACGACGACAGTAGTTGAGGTGGAACAAGTAAGTTTGTAGTCCTCGGTACCATGGACCCTGAGTTCACCATTAGGTCTGTTCCCATGGTAGTCTGTGGATACTGACCAAGATGGATAACAGCAATGCTGATCATTATGTTTGAACCATGGTAAGTGCTGAATCCGACTACCAAGTTTACTGATTAGGTTGTGTTGGATGTCGGGACGGTGACGGAATAAACGATAATACAGGCAGTATGAAAAGAGACGTTGAGGCGGGGATCTTAGACATTTGAGCAGGAACAATAAAAATATTGTGTTGAATAGTGGAGAAGTGAACCAAAGGTTGTAGGAGATGGTAAGTAGAGATGGAATGAGAAGAGAGTAGAAGAGAGTATGAGAAAGTAGAAGAGGGTGGAAGAAGCCAGTACAAAGTATAGCACACAGAAGCCAATAGAAAACAGTAAGACACAAAATCTAAGACAGAAGTCGAGGTCAGAATTTCAAAGACATTCTAATGAAAGACAGAAAACTGAACACAACAAACTCGAGTCATGAGAAAGCAGTCATGACTCTCGTAGGCAGATGCTAGACAATTGGTCGGCAGTAATTAGTAATGTTTAGTTCCGGAGACCCAGAGAAAGTTTAGCCAAAGTCATCAACGGGCAGTGTCAGTTGTGTCAACTCGAGTTCTCCGGATTATCCAGATCCTTACAAAGTCTATGGAGCAAGTACAAGCGATAAGCAAACAAAAGCAACAAGAATGATCCGCTGTGTTCGCCAGTAAAAAATGCCCCAGGGCAGGGATGTTCCGACAGAAAAAAGCAACTAATTTATCAGTGAGACAACTCTGGAGTTCAGGCATGAAATTTGAGACACAAGATTACAACGAGGCTCTGTGAGGCCAAGCCCTTGACTAAGAATCGGCAGGTCTGGACTACAGACGGGCCACAGGCAGTCGACGATTTTGCATCCGAGACCTGAGGCTTCCCGATTACACCAGCTTGGCAGCAGACCCACGGATGGATTGTTAGGTTGGTGTTGGGTTAGCCAGCTCATCCAGACATTTGGAGGTCGAGTCCATGGTATCAGAGTGAGTTGCACTTGTAGTTACCCAATTGGGAAGCAAATTGCAACCGTGCAGAGGATCTCGATAAGATACCACTGACAATTCTAGCCCCACAAGATATACGGTGACAATGGAACCGGATCTCATGATGAAAACACGTGGGAGCTGGAGATTCCAGTGATAACGACGGCAGGAACTAACTCTATGGCTGGTGGCAAATTGCGTGATGTGGAGGTTACTGATTGGAGGCAGTTGCAAACGGTCGACGTCGAACTATAAAACGCATCCTGTAAACTTTGAAGCCTGGACCCGACATCATTACCAATGGAGATGTTGAGGCAGAAAATAGTCCGATGGCGCTAGAACACGCTACCGAACCGGATGGATTGTAGGGTTTCAGCTGAAGTTTATTGAATCACGACAGAAGAGGGTAGTTGGATTAGGACAGTAAGCAACCGTATAATGGCAGATCTCAGTATAGCAAATCATAGCGGATCACACCAAAACGTAAGATAGGACCTAGCCAGGACCAGCCAGTTACTGGAATCGGAATATCGTTATTGAGTTTACCAGGGTGGTTGCTACGGTTGTTCCAGACAGAACCACAGACAATATGGAGTACAGGAGTCAAGTGCATGTTGGACTAAAGGTATTCACCATTGCATTTACCATGCTGTACGATGGTTTAGCAGGTAAGGTTTAGCAGGTGTTTGGTTGCCATATAATGGTTGTTTCCATAGTACCATGGACGATTTACCATGGAAATCAACCGTGGACCATACCATGGACCAAGTACCATAGTTCACCATGTGTGTCTACTCACAGGTACCATGGTTCAGAGTTGTCTATGGTTGTCCATTGGTTACTCCGTAGACTGTCTGGTTCAATCCACCCGTAATCATCCTATTCTACACATGAAGATTTCGGTACTATTCAAAGGTTACAAGAGCACACTACACTCGAACATACCAGACACCAACCCCACCATTTTCTAGCGCAATCAATGGCAGAAGCCTAGCCAACAGTAAGACCTGCTTTGCCAGTGCCAGTCGTCATTTCCCACCCCACCGTTGCACCGTTTCCAAAGGCTAGTGATCCTGACCCCAGCCCACACCCACGACACAAGGCACCAGTGGTCCCACATTCCACGCTCAGTCTCCATTTATTTAAAAATAACTCTTGACTTGTGCCATGAGCTCCCCGATAATATTTGCGCTCCAGGCTAAGCAGAATGTTGGTAACTTAAAATTCGCACTGACACCTTCAGCTTCACCAGTGCCCACCGGTTTATGATTTCTATAATACCCGGATCGTCAGATCTACGAGGCAGTATGGCAGTGGGTGTTTGAGATTCAACGCCGCCGTCTTCGTTGTAACAATCTCCAAACTCCCACCTCCTCCACGCTCTCCCACCCCAGTCTACAATTCCCGTTCTTTAGTACTTGCAAAAAACACAACCTCCAACTATTAATAACCAGAGCCCACCAGCCCGTGGAGTCTCCAAAGGTTATTCCACACCTGCCCAATCAAGCCCTCCTGCCCCCCGGTACCCCGGGTGCCGCACCCCCAAGCCTCTGCATTGCTCGGCTATTCCCATGCACGGCATGCAGATGACTGCAGCACCCAACTGGAGCCGTTCAAAATCCAACTAAAATTTCTCTTCTTCCTTTTTTTCCCCTTTGCACTTATTTGTTTAAATAACCACGCATTTGCTCCCGTTCGATTTGCCCACCACTTCTTGGGCTCCCCGTATCAAACCGCTGAAAGACTGGCCTGCACACTGCCTCCCTCCAGCATCGCTAGCTGTCTGAAATACTCCCTGGCAAACAAGCCATCCTTACACCAACCACAAACAAGCTCCCGTCGTGTTGCCCAGCAATGTCCCAGACAAAACAACCTGCCAGCACCTTTGCCGCCCTTGAGCAGGTGGCCAAGGGCTCGATTCTCTTCATGATCTTTGTCAACGTGCTCTCGTTTCTCCGGTCCATCAACTTGGCCGTGATCTTTGCTTCGCCCCTTAGTCTGGCCCCTGGCTCCAGCTCCACCGAGCTCAAGAAAAAACGCTCGGCCCGCCGCGCACGCAAACAGACTCCCAAGACCCTCTTCCCAAGCTCCTCCACCGTCGACAACAAGCTTGCTAATGCCTCTGTGACTCCGTGCTCGACGTCGTTCGACGCCTCGTTCATCCCGGTCAAATCCGAGGACGGCCAGATCAACTGGAACCTCAGCGACATCAACGTCGACTTGAACAGCTCCACTGAGGACTTTTTCAAATCCGTCGAGACCTCCAGTGAAGGCAGCCATGTCGACGGGATGTTCTTGACCACTCCAGCGTCGTCGGTCGCTGCTTCTGAGGTGTCTCCAATGCAACACAACGTCAAGTCCCAGGACTACCCAGAGCTTGACTTGGACCAGTTGGCCGGGTTCTACAACAAAGACGAGCTCAAGAACAAGACCCCAGTGTTGAACCAGTCGGAATCTGTACCGGAAATCGCTACTCCAGAGTTGAAACAAGTGTCCAAGTCCGAGGCCAACACTCCTAACAAGTTGAACAGCTCGCCTGCTTCGTCTGCTCTCTCGTGTTCTCCAGACCTCGAGGGTGCCGACTACACTTTTGGCAACCCTGGTTTGGGTCCAAAGGATGAAGATGACGAAGAAGAAGACGATGAGGAGGACGACGAAGAAGACGAAGACGGTATGAAGAGATTGGGTGGTAGCACCAAGAAAAACCCCTCCAAGTCTCATGCTTGTCCTTTCTGTCCTGCCGAGTTCCGTATCAGAGGTTACTTGACCCGTCACATCAAGAAACATGCCGTTCAAAAAGCTTACACCTGTCCTTTCTTCAACCCATCCGCCGACCAGAAATGTCATCCTAACGGAGGGTTCTCAAGAAGAGACACCTACAAGACCCACTTGAAGGCCAGACACTTCAAGTATCCGCCAGGAACTCGTTCCCAGGACAGATCGCATGTCGGAGGACAGTGTGCCGTTTGTGGATCGACCTTCGAGACCAACGAGAACTGGGTCGAGAACCACATCGAGAACGGACAATGTCCAGGCTTGCCAAGCGGGTACCAGTGCCGGTCTGCCAACTCTCGTCGCAAGAAGAACAAGATGGGTGGCTCGTCGTTTGGCGAGTTGGGTCTCCAGTCGCAATCGGGAGACGCCTTCACCGAAAGCTTGAAGCCTTTCCAATACGGAATGTACGAGCAACAGAGACAGATCCAGCAGTACCAACAATACCAGCAGTTCCAGCAGCAGTACGGCGACATGCAGCGCTCGATCTCGCCGTTGGACAACATGTACCAACCCCCAATGCAACAACAGCAGCAGCCACAGCCTCCTCAGTTGGAGAGCGGCCACTACGTTCCACAGCAGCCTCGTGCCAACAACCAGATTTCTCAGCATATGTTTGAGGCCCAGTTGCAGCAAGCTCAGCAGAACTACGCGTTCCAGCAGGCACAGCAAGCAGCACAGCAGGTGGCCTTGTCCCAGCACCAACAGCAGCAGCAGCGCAAGCAACCATATGTCGAGGATGAAGTGTACGGCTTGGCCGACGAGTACTCGTCGTACCAAGAGAGTAACGGAAGCGTCGGAGGACACAGCAACCAGACCAGCCAGGTTGACGACAACCAGTTTTCGTTGGACAACGAGTTGTTGACGTTCAGCAACCAGAACTTCGACTTCAACCAGCAGACTGCCAACAGTCAAATGAACTTCTTCGAGAACGGCAACAACTTTGCTGTGTACCCTCAGGGCGCTTACAACTAAGTGGAAAACGGGTGGTGGAAAAACAGGTGAATCTAGAGTTGCATCGATTTTTTTAACTAATTATTTTGTGTTTTTTACTTTTTGGCATTTATGTTTATATGGATGATAGGCGATAATTTAGGTGATTATTGAGCAATGTAGAGGGGAGGAGTTAGCACAGAAGGAGAGAGGGAGGATAGACAAGAGAAGTAGACTTGAAGACTAGAAGACAAGAAGACTAGAGAATAAGAGAGACTATCACTAGAACACTAGAACACTAGAGACTAGAAGACTACTACAGGTTTCGATGTCAATGTGTCAAACACAAGTCAACCATGTGTCAATGCCAGTTACGATCTGTTGGAGAATCGAGGCAATGCAATCTGGCAGAACACAGAATGACGTATTAACAAGGCACCAAATGTTTGGGTTATGGAATGGCCAAGATATTATGGAATGATGGGGTCAACAAAGGAATAGGAGCAGTCTATTAGGAACACTTCAACTGGAGCAGCTCAAGAAAGGCGTTGTTATTGGAATGGGGGAGGGGCAAGTTTGTGATTGAGTTTGAGTTTCGGAATCTAGAAAAGTGGAGTGACATGATCCGAGACGGTTGCTGTACGATTGTGGTAAAAATTTTTCTAGGGTCAGGTACTAGAATGGGTAGTTAATTAATCGGGTAGGAACGGAGGTAGTAGGAGGTTAGTAAGAGCGATGGATGATAGGACGAGTGTACCTCATTTGTAATAGCTGTGTATGCTAGACACTATACAGAGATCGGTGAGTGAGTGAGTGAGTGAGTGAGTGAGTGAGAACATTGGTTTACGGAACAAGTGGACGGGCCGAAAGGATTAATTCTTAGGGGGTTTAAGACAAAGCTTGGCGGACTGACAAAGTGAGAAGTGGTGATTAATCGTAATGAGTCGTAATGAGAGGAGTGTAGATACGGCAGTGTGTTTGACAGGAATGATAGAGCATAGCCTTGGTCGGTGAGAGAGGGAGAGAGATTTGCATGGGACTGGATAGGGGATGTTGTGATAGAGCCTTGGATAAGCTGAGACAGGTACATGGTGGGTAGATGTATGGATGTTAGGTGGGGGGAGTATGATAATGAAGGTGGAGGCTGAAGGATGTGGATGTTGATAGAGGCTTGGTGGTGAGTGAGAGAAGGTGAGACATTGAGAGGAGATTACGGATAGAACGGAGAATACGGAGAGTTCGGAGAGCAGTTGGTGATCAAGGTGACTGAGTGGATTAGTAAGAGATGTGAAGAATTAAGTTAAGTAAGAAGGTTGTGACGTAGGTTTTGCGTTGGCTTTGAGTGAGGTAAGAGAATTAGTAAGATGCAGAGTGGGTTGGCGGAGTGGATGATATTAGTAACAGAGTTGGAGAGGAAGCAGTAAGTTAGTGGACAGTGAGTCATGGAAGGTGTATGAATTACTCAGCAGATATTGTAATTGAGTTGGTGGTAGAGTTAGTGGGTTTGGTATCTGGTGATTAAGTGAGTGAATTGTTTGGTAAGTAGGTGAGTCGGTGATTGACAGTATTGGTGGGTGCAATAGTATAACCATATTGATCCAAATAGGAATAGTAATTACTCAGGACTGGTATAATTCCTTGTAGAGACAAGAAGCCAGAGTGTGATTCAGTTAGTCTTGGGGCAGTTTATTACAGACACTGAGAGAAACGGTTGGTGTCTGTTCTTGTCTGTTCCTGTCTGGTAGGTGCTTGGTTGGTGTCTGGTCTGTGTCTGATTGATGCTTGCCTAGTGAGAGGCTTAGTGAAAGACAGACGAACATGAAGCGAGCATGTCTAGCAAATATCAATCAACCGCATTTCAAACAAGAACAAACAACAAAGCAACAGAACAAAGACCACAATAATAGAATATAAAGGAAGAATAGAAACTGTGATGTTGTGATGGAGACGTGTGCAATGCAGAGGACAATGCACTACCCTGGGGAACGAACAATACCACCAGAAATACTGGCACCACGAAAATAGCAACAACAACACCTCCGCAAATACCGGAGCAAAGACACCAATGAAATAGGCGTCGGAATAATGAAAGAAGTAGCTGGATAATGGAACAGTCAAGACAACAGTCCGCTCAACACTGAGTGTAATCACTCACCTGGAATATGGCGGTCGTATTGAGTGTCGAGGTATTGAGATAAAGTTACACGGTACTGAGAAGCGAATGTCAGATTTTTCAGACGACGCAAATTATGGTCCGATATTTTTTCATGGCGTGGCAAGGGCATCAACTAGCGAGCCAGTACGAGGGTGTGATTGCGGTGTTCTCAAGTAGGAAACTACCTAGAACAGGTAGTGGTAGCTGGTGATGCAGCAAGTAGGACCGACCTAATGAGTTAGCGAAACCATGTTGGCGAGAGTACGACAGGCCAGCTAATAGAAAGAGTTTGCAAAATTCGACAATAGACGACTGCTATTGACGGACTCTGTATCTACAACAGGAAATTACAGGCAGCGCAACAGACAACCAGCAGACAACCAGCAGACGGTGCAAAGGTGTCGTCATGATGATCGCATGGCTGGAGCCGTTTGACAGAGTCAGTGGGCAGAAAAGTCGTTCTGCCTGAGGTGTCTCAGCGAGGTTGCGGTCTCAGTGACAACGCTGTCTCAGTGACAATGCTGTCTTACTGTGAGTAGTGTCTTGGTACCCTGCCCAGGAGTCTCAGAGGAATGTCTCAGGTCGGTGTCTTAGACTGCGAAGGGTTGGATGATGTCTTGGGCGTGTCTCAGAACCGGCTTGCAACTGGGAGTGGTGTCTTATTCGAACCGAGAGTTGTGGAAGTTAGACATGGCACTGGACTGAGATGAGATGGTCGGATAAGCTGGAAAACACCGAGACGAATCAGGCCCTGGGAAGTGAACTTTGAGCAGGGCCCCACAACTAACTCGGCCAGTAAGCAGCCGAACACGCCACGCTAAAACTCTGGGTTAGGTCGTTTAGTAATGGGGCCATTGGACCAGCAGCCCGCTAAAGCACAGGGCAGTAAGTGTAAGGAGGTAGAGAGACAGGAGGTAGCAGAGACAGGAGCAACGCAGGAGCCAGGCGTGAGCCAGGCAGGAGGCAGGTGGGAGCCAAGAGTGGGAGTGGGATGTGGCAAGGTAGGGTGGATGTGGGATGGATGTGGGATGTGGAAGTGGGTTGGAGAGTGGGATGGAGAGTGTGGGAGTGGATGTGGAGGTGGATGACAAGCAGGATGTATGATAAGAAGGATGTATGACAAGGACGTAGGAAGGACGTAGGATAGACAAAGACTGGATGTAGGACGTGGATAAGCAAGGGGAACAAAGAGAGAAACAAAGAAATAGACAGGGGACTAGAGGCAGGAGAGTGAAAACAGTAAGCAGGAGGCAGGAGCAAGAAGCAGGAGCAAGAAGCAGGAGCAAGAAGCAGGAGTAAGACGCCGAAGCAAGAACAAACAAGAACAAACAACAAACAAGAACAAGCCGAGGCAGGAGTCAGAATCATGATAAGTAAGGAGGCAGTACGGTTGCAAGCGCAGCAGTTAAAGTGATACAGTTAGTCAAGGTACAGTTAGAAGCAGCCGAGAGGCAGGGGATATGACGAGAGGCAGGAGGGATCACTCGAGACAGAAGGATAAGTGGACCTGGCAGGCGACAATCAGACACTGGAAAAATGGCCTGACAGCAGCAGAATCAGGAACCAGGTTTGAGGAAGACAATGGAGGGTGGGATCCTGGGGAGGCTGGGAGTGTGGACATAAAAGTGACGTAGCACGGTGGGCATGAAGATTGGCGAGTAGACGAGGCGAAAAAGAGTTGGCGACGGCATGAGGGCCAGCGACCGAGGCAAGCAGTAACGGCTGAATGAAGGCGGATCAGAGTCGGGAGGCGCCAGACAATGGCAGTTGGACCTCAGAAGGTAGCAAGACATGGGAGGCAGGTGAGACAGGTCCCGGGTCCGAAGTGGTAGGCAGGATTCCAGGCACCAACATATTTGGTAGCCAGGACTCCAGACACATGAGCGGTTTATTATTCAAGTCAGACATTGGGGAGGGGGACGTGGGTGAGTTAGGTTTGTGCAAGGGAGGCAGGAGGGGCGGTGAGACCAGAGCTGCCGGGAGCAGTGAGAGGCAGGTGAGTAGGACTGGCAAGGATGAGGATGAAGATTTGCGAGGGTGACGTTTGACGTGGGTGGGTGGGAGGAGGATAGGAGTGGGTATTAGAGTGGAGTGTGAATGAGTGAGTAAATGGGAGTGGAGTGTAAATGAGAGAATAAAAGTTAAGAGTGAAAAATGAATCAGAGAAGGTTTGGATAGAGTGTAAATGTGGAGTAAATGAGAGCATAAATCGGAGGTAAATAAGAGTCTAATCTGAAGCAAATGAGAGTCTAATCTGAGCAAATGAGAGCATAATCTGAAGCAAATGAGAGCATAAACCGGAGGTAAATAAGAGTCTAATCTGAAGCAAATAAGAGTCTAAAGCAAGAGCGTAATCTAAGCAGCGGATTGTGAAACAAATGAGAGTAGAAACGAACCCATGCGAACGAATCAATGCGAACGAATCAAGGTGATTTAGGAGCACGAAATGAGGTAAGAGGCGCTTGCAACGATTATCATTGACCAGGATTTCCGATCAGTTTGAATCGTAGTTTGGCAAGTGAGTAGTGGTTGAAGTGAGTAGGAGGTCAAGTGAGTAGCAGCACTCGCACTGGTTTAGCTCGCAAAAGTCTGGCCGCGATTGCCTAATTGCAATCTATTGCACCACCCAGAGTTGAGTTTACGATACGTTAGCAGGACGTGAGAATGGGCGTCGGCAATAAGCGGTGGAGAGTTGGCGAGGTGAGTCGACGTCGCGTGCAGCACGGACCTGGGAGGGGCATGCACTAGGGTGAGTAGGTTGGGTGGTTGAGTTTGTGTGGGATTGGATTTGGTTCGATCAGTTGCCTAGAACGGATAATGGAGTGTCGCAGACCAGCCCTGGGGCCAAGACCTCGGCGGAGGGCTGATGGTGGCCGGTGAGTACGGGAGTGGTACGAGGATGTCGGCAGCAGTGCCAGCAAGAGCACGAGTGCCGCGTGATCGTGCTAGTGGTTGGCAGGTGCTAGTGAGCAGCGGACGCCGGGTTGGAGTGAATAGCAGGGCCTGACACTGAATAGCAGAGGCCTGAGACTGAATACCTGGTCGGGCATAGCTGTAGTCGAGTGAGACCAAGCGGCGTTACACATTGACAGAGTGCGCGAGCACCTGGCACACCGCCATGCGAACCTTAAGCCTGGAGGAACTCAAGTCAGGCAGAATGGATCTTTTGCAACCATTGGCCAAAGGCTGGACACGGTCCGAGGCGGCTGGACCGAGGAAACTAAGTTGGGCCAAAGCTACGCACGACGGGCAAAGGTCAGCAGGGCGAGCGCAGAGCTAGCCACCGCACCCAGGCGGCTCCAGACAGAGCTGGCGACACCGAGCGACAGGCGGTGGGGGTTGGACTACTGGTTGCAACCTGCACCTTACGGGATAAATGACAATTGCAGGACTTCGTATATGTCGGGCGCGCGGCCGAGACTCCAGGAGCCAGGAGGGCAGGGACGGGACTCGAAGGTTCTATTGTTGGCCTGTGACAGACCTAAACTCAGATGCCATCGAACTTTGTCGCGATACAATACCAGTGATCTACACCCTGTGCCTCACAATCGCAGCTTGTTGTGGGGCTCGAGTGAGGCACCTCCTATGGTGCGGTGCTGTTGTTTTAAGACACTCGGACGATTGTTGGAGGGAGGTGTAGTCGATCAATCATCCCACGACGCTCCACCGAGACCTGGCCGGGCTCACTGGGAGTTGCTCGGGGGCGCTGGGTGTCGTTGCCGTGTGTCTAGGATGGGGGAGGTCCTCATGTAAGATCCACTTTAATTGAACGTAAGTGTCAACGGAGGAATTAACGTTTGGGCGGCGGCATGCAAACTGATAGCGGCCGGCGCTCGCTAGCCAGCAGGCGGGTGTCCCCCTGGGGGTCCTTGGATAACCGGCCTGGGGGTTGGGCTGCGGAACCCGCCTGGTGCTTGGAGGATCCGAACGCCCCGATCGCTTATTTTTCCGCCGGCGACCTGCGCCTAAAACACGAGGTGCTAGGCGGATAATTGGGCGGCCGCAGGTGGCTGCAGCGGGCGATCCCTGGGTCTGAAAGTGTTTTTGGAAGCAGCGACGCCCTGGGGCTGGTTAGGAGATTGACGGCCGCCGGGGGTGTTTGTTACAAGGAGGGAATTGCTGCGACGGGGTTAAGAAGTGAGGCCGAGGCCCTGAGACTGGAGCAGCGCAACCAGAGTCTGGGACGGGCAGTGTGGACATCTTGCTCTAGCCCAATAGACGAGGTGCGTAAACTAAACTGGGCAAAGACGTGAGTTTGCGCGGGCCGTGTAAGGGCAAGCAAATATCAGCAGGATGAACACAGTAATGAGGGTGGTAATAGATCTGGGCTGGGAGTGACGAGACTCGGGGCCGAACGCACCAGAGTTGCAGGGCAAACGCCAGCAATTTGAGTTTCATGGACCTCTTGACCCAGCAGGGGCAAGCAGCAGCTCCACCACCGAGCCATCCAGGCACACCCACCGGTTACTTGTCCAGGCCACCGGCTCACACCACCCACACTCAGACACTAGGGCCGGGGGAGTTCTGACTCTGGCTGCAGATCATGCATGAGTTGCGTTCTCGCTTGGGCGCGCAACCAATAAGTTGCTGGGCGATTTTTTTTTAGCAGGAGCCATGGACAGAGGTAGATGAGATTGGATTGTATCAGGTGCCAGTAGCAAAGGCCACAGAGAATGACCAGAGCGGGGACAGCCGCTGGGGCCAGGTAATCAAACTCAGGCTCCGGTAATCACCAGTAAGCCCAAGTAGTCAAACACAGTCTCGCTAAAAGTCTCAGTTACGGAGCTAAGCGTAAGCAACCCGGTCCGAACACACTAGCGGGCGGGAGGGTGCAGCCAGGGCCTGAGTGCAAGGGACTAGTTACCCACCCCGAGCGAGGGTGAGACAGTTTACGTAACTGCGATTAGGCGGTTGCTCATCGAGAGCAGTGGAAACATATATTTTATTACACTCATGAAATGGAGCAGCGATGCAAATAGTTGGGCCGGCACTATGCGTTCAACACCGGGTGGGCCCGTGC
Organism: Saccharomycopsis guyanensis; assembly: GCA_030578595.1. Taxonomy (NCBI): domain Eukaryota; kingdom Fungi; phylum Ascomycota; class Saccharomycetes; order Ascoideales; family Saccharomycopsidaceae; genus Saccharomycopsis; species Saccharomycopsis guyanensis. The sequence goes on from JAJMSQ010000019.1 coordinate 111,401, forward strand.
CGGTTTCTTGGCCATGACTCGTTTCTCATACTTCTTCTCGTAGCCCATGCACTCCTTCTTGCTCTTCTCGCAGTTCAAGCAGTAGGGCTTGCGCTCGTCGCATTTGATCCGGCGCCGTCGGCAGGTGAGGCAGCCCGTGCGGGTCCGCCGCTTGATCTCCTTCTTCTTCGACGACTCGGGGCTGCCGGACACCGACTTGGGTGTCTGCTGGTACTGGAGCTGGAGCTGGGGGCCTGCCTGGGGCGGCGAGAACGAGCAGTAGTTGGGCGACACCAACCCTATGGCGGTGGCTGGCGGCTGGGGCTGGTGGAACCCTGCGAACGAGGCTGACCGGCGGTCGTCCACCGAGGGTCTGCGGAACGGATCGAAGTATCTGGACGTGGCCTCGCCCAAGGGCCCTTCAGGCACCCTCAGGTCCTGGCACGAGTACCAGGGAATCACCTCGTTGAGCGGCGGGAGCCTGATCTTGTTGGAGTCGCTCAGGCTGGGAGGCACAGGGCTGATCGAAGGGAGCTTTATTGGATTCGACATGGTTCATCACACTGGCAGTGGTGTTTTTTTTAGTGGCTCCTGGGCGGACAAAATCTTATTATATCCCACAAGATTTGTCAACCCTAAGCTTCATTAGAGGACATGCAAGTGCAACCGATAAGCATGTCTCAAGTGATCAGTCCCCGAGTGCACGCGCATGCGTATGTGGGTGAGATATAAAATGCTGCGTCTCCCAATGGTTTCGCTAAACCTCAGTACGAAACAAAATGGAAACTGGGGCCACTGAACACAGTTGCTCCTAGCCAGACACCGTCCCTGCTATACCTTGCCAGTGTACTTGGAAAGCCCTGGAGCACTGTGGCTCGGCCGGTATCACCGTCTGCACCACTAGGGCACCACAAACCCCACTGCGGTTTGTGCAACCCGGTTCTCGCTAGTGTGTTTCGCTCGGGCCCGTGGCAAACCCAAAGTTCGTCATACTAGTTTGGTGTCATACGTATTTTTCTCACTCAATTGTTTTGGCTCGTACTTTCATGCAGGCTTATAGCCGCTTGTACCACCCTTCTGGTATTTGAGTCCCAGGGGCCTTGGAGTTGCTCCAACCAGTTTCTCGTCTCCAGATCCTCCATCCTCAGATAATGCCTTCCAATGTGAGCTAGTTTCGATCGTAATCCCACGCCCGCACTAACCTCCGCCAGCCCTCTGCTGCAGCCCTCCGGGCCCGTACCCTCGCCCGCAAGACCACCACCCTGTCGATCCTGGTGCTGGGGGCCCCCGACTCCGGCAAGAAAACCTTCGTCGCTGGCCTCTGCGGCGACGCTGCTGCCCTGGCGCCAGACTCGTCCCAGTTCCAAATCCGCCGCCAATGTTTCGGTTAGTATTGCCCCCCGTCTGCTTCCGCCCCGACCTTATTCTCACAGTTAGAGTTAAGCGAACCTAATTCCAGTGCGATCTCGGTGCAGGTGTCTCTGGGCTCCAACCTGGGAGATCTCGTCGACAACCAGGGCTCGCCCAAGATCCTGCTCGACTACATCGAGGCCCAGCTCGCTCGCTGGTTGCAAGAGGAGTGCCGTATCAAGCGCAACCCCAGGTGCCCCGACTCCCGCATCCACGCCGCCCTCTACTTTGTCCATCCCGCAGGTCTGACCGAGCTCGACCTCCACACCATGGCCCTGATCGCGCCCAGGGTCAACCTGGTGCCGGTGCTCGCCAAAGCTGACACCTACACCGCGGCCGAGCTCGCCCACGCACGCGCCTCGGTGCTGGCCCAGATCGCCGCCCGTGGCATCCCCATCTATCAATTTCCCGCCGACGACCAGACCCCTCGGCCGCCGCTGCCGTTTGCCGTGGTCTGCAGCTCCCAGGCCGCTTCCGCCCGTGAATACTGCTATGGCAGATGCGACATGGACGACCCTCGCATTTGCGACTCGTGGCTGCTCCGCTCGGTACTCCTTGGATCCCACCTCCAGGACTTAAAAGACCACACCCACGACGTCATCTACGAGCACTATCGCACCGAGAAGCTCATGGGCTAGCCGACGCCAAGACCTCAGGGCCCTTGGATCAGCCGATCGGTCGTCCTCTTGCTACACTACTTGCTACACTACTTGCTACCTCGTATTGCGGTGCATCCTGCTCGGCTATTTGCAGCCTGCTTCACTGGCCGCCGCAGCCTGGCACACATTCTTCAGTCTAACCACATTTTTTACATGATCTTTCTAGAAGCTTAAAATAAACCACAACCTTGGCCTTCGGTGCAACCTACATATCCGTACAGCACCACTCTCGAATCTGGGTCTGGTCCCAACTCTGCCCAACCTTAAATCCGGCACAGCGCTGTCGTATTTCACACGCTCATATAGAATTGTCGTAAAATCACCCCCGGCACCTCCTGACGATACTCGTTTTGCAGCTCAAGCCATCGCACAAGCCACTGCTTGCTGGCCCCCAGGTGCCGGGCCACCACGCCGGCCGGAACCTTCAGTCGCCCAGGCACCCTCCAGCGCACATGCTCGCCGGCCTCCTCCAAACCTGAGACCCAGGTCTCATCGCTGAATTGTTCCAGCACAACCACCTTGTTGTCGATCAAAAAGCATTGAGGCACCAGGAACCGTGCCGAACGCCACATGGTGTGAGTACTCTGCCGGGTCAAGGTTTGCCTGACTCTTTCGAGTTGTTCCAGAACAGTTTCAACTCCTCTGCCGCTGCTTGATTCAAACTTTCCAAAACCTAAACCTGTGGTATTCTGCTTGATCAAATAATAATCCCGCAGCTGCTTGAAGAACATCACGCTGTTGATGTGAATGCCGCCATACATCACTAGTGCCCAAGCTATGCGGTCGTACACCTGCCCCTGCCCTAAGTCGTCCTGTTCCATCAGCGCCCCCACCAGCACTAGCTTCCCGACCATCTCGTCCAGCTCGCGTCGACCCAGCCTCAATGCATGTCTCTTCTTGCTGTCGCTGGCCCCATCGTTGTGCCTCAGCTCCACCACTTTGGCGTTCACCACCGCCAGCTGCTCGAACCCGCACGCCAGAACACTGAAATATTGCTGCATCTGGTACCGGCTCATTTCCGCCTTGCTGCCTATCAGCACCAGCTTGGCGATTATCGCTTGTAGTTGCTTCTGTGCTTTGCTTTGTAGATAACTCAAAGCCCACAGAATGCTGGTACCTACGATATCGTCGGCACAAATCCCAGCAGTCTCAATAATCCCCATCATTCTCTGGAGCCCTTGGAACGCTTCCGAATAGTTCTCTCTTAGGAACTCAAAGTAGCACTGTACGGTTCCATGGACCAGCACCATCTCTATCACCTTGCCGAACTTCGCTCTGTTGTTTCTTGCCATCCGAACCAACTGCGCCATGACGATTCCTGACTCTGGAACATTTGCTTGCTGCCGCTCCATTAGTCTGATGAGCTGCGATTCGTACTTAAGAACCTCCTTGGCGATTTCGCGTTGGGGGATCGTCATCACAAACCCATACACCTTCTTTAGTAGATTCCCGACCCACTCATCGTTTTGTCTGGTGCGCTCTTCCTCAAACACCTCAGGGTCAGATTCTCTGACTCTGCTACCAGATTCCTTGATTGTTAGACTCGCCAAAGTGTCGCCACACCCATCAGCTTTCGATGTATTGCCAGTGGTTCCATTATCTATAAAACCGTTTGAAAAATGTCCACCTATCCAATCCACAACATCTCTTTCCCACTGGACCCTTTTGAAATACCCTCTAGGTACTGCGTGAGGCTCAAACAATGGCTCTTTGGTAAGTCTGGAACTTGAACCACAGCCAGAACCACAGTTGACACCTTGCGCTTCAACAACGTCTTCAGGAATCCAAAAATTTGAAAGAGTTCGTTCAAAACCAACTTTGGTGATAACATCCCCTCTCTCTGGTCCCAGGCAATGTTGTACAAGGTCCATCATCTCCTGACGATTCTCCAAAGCACTACATTCTATAGCGACAGCACACTGCTGAAGTCCAGCCTTGATTCTCCCCAGTTTTATCAAGCTTATTCCCACTGCCAGAACGTCTGTTGTGTCATTACATTCAAACAGAATCTTATCATTCACCAGGTTCAGAACCTGTTGATAATCGCCTACAAGTTAGTCAACCAATATTTGAAAGACCCTAGGCTCTTTGTAGGACTGAATGATGCCGAAGGTACCAAATCTTCATGGGAACCAAGAGGCAATATCAGAGAATCTCCAGCAGTGCTCTGGTTGTCTAAGAAATCTACCTGTCCTTTGAAACTTTTGACTAGTTGTATTCAAAGCCTACCAAGAATCTACAGTGATAATGTTCAGTCATATCAACAGCTCTTTTGAAGGATTTTCCTGACACCTGTTCAGAGCACCAGCCGCACTGGATCTAACCACAAGTATCCTGCTTACCTGCTAAGCATCTTGCTAGTAAACTTTGTTCAGCCATTGCTATTCCCCACTATCTACAGTTGGCTGAATCATGGACACAACCACAATTGGATCGACACATGCCAAAACCAACGTCCGCAGCATCCTGCGTTAAGGCGCAGACAGCCGTAAACTCTAACGGCTTACGTAACCGCACACTCATCGGACAAAAATCAAGATTGAACGGTGCTGTCAGTGGAGGTCCAAGAAAATGTTCAATGACTCTGGAACAACCAGTTTCTCAAAGTGATGTGAGTATAAATGTTGGGGGAAGCTCAGACAGAAGTTTCAAGTTGTTTGATTGATCAATGAACTGTTTTTGTGAAGGTACAAGTCAATTGGTAGTGATGATAGTTGCAATAGAGATGAGTATTATTGAGACTAATTGATTGACAGTATTGACAGTAGGACCAAGTTTTTGTGGTTGTTGGTTGTTAATTGTTGTTAGTCCTTTGGCAATTCTGATTGTTTCTTTATTAGATATGGATTACAATTAATTATTATTGATAATATTTAGTTTGTTGTTGATTGACAATTTGTTTACGTCTGCTCAGTCTTGATTACATATCACAATACTAACATACAGACCCAAATCATTGGTAGCATTGACAAGTCAATAAACATTCAGATCCCCGATAATAGTGATTATGAGAATATTACCAACGAGGCAATTGAAGAGTCGAATGGTGACGGTAGTAATGGCAACTACAGTTTAAATCTTGGAGGGTTGAACCAGACTCCGTTCAAGAATATGAGAAACTCTAATGGTGAGAGTCCATGGTTGAAGAATGCAAAAGATCCATTCTCAAGTGATTCTCCTTTAAAGACTGATACCCCTTTAGGAAAGACTCCTCATGATGTGTTTAATAAATTGAGAAACGAACCTGGAGGGTTGATGGCAGACATTGATGATGACGATCATCATGAGTTAGCCGATGGTGCTACACAAATAATTCAAGCCACACCTAATATTCCAGCCACAACCAGTACACAGAATACCCAAGCAATGACTCAAGCTACTCAGAAAATAGTGTCACAGTCGACCCAGAGGATCTTGTCACAGCCTACACAGCTTAGTCAACCCACTCAAATCGTGTCTCAAGATTCAAACCAAACAAACTTGAGAGACATTCTAATAGCCAATGATGACACTCAAGTATTGGCCAATAACGATACCCAACAAATAGTTAACGGAGAAACTCAGTTAGCTAATGGAGAGACACAGTTAGTTAATGGAGGTACTCCGTTCCTTATACCTAATGATACCCAAAGACTTACACAACCAACACAGCAGCTTAGCCAGCCAACTCAAATAGTAACACAAGACAATAGAATAAGTCCTTATGACGGTATGGGGTCGTTGAAAAAACAGATCTTTGTGTCACAGAGCTCAGAGGATTCGAACGACGAGCCTGATCTTCAAATTCCAGGTACTTTAGACGTAACTAACCAACAAATTCCAGGTTCACCAGAGACTAACAACCAACAAATAGAAGGCACTCCTCTTCAACAGAAACATATCATTGACAATGCCATTGAGAACTCATCGGTTGTTGCAACTTATGGAACTCAGACAGACAACCAGCCTGAACAGTTTGATCAAAGCACACCTCTTCGTAAAGTAGCACTTAGACAGAAACGCATCAGAGTCTCTAACATTCCTGAATCTTCACCGGCTATTCGTGACGATCTGGATTTGTTTGTTTTAGACACTCCTTTCAAGAAGAAGTACCAGAGGTCCAGTTCGTTGTTACCTACCACCGATCCTCCAGAAGAAACAAGAGCTCCATCGTTAGAACTCGACGACCACTACAGTGCGAAACAGAATGTGTTTCCAATCAGTGGAGAGGTAAGTGGACAGAGAAATGGTGCTGCGATCAATACAGGATCTAGTCCTCAGGCGTTGTCCAGTCCCAAGTTAAGTCCTAAGCTTAGTCCTAAAGTGTTGTCGAGTCCTCAAAAAGACTTGAAGGAAGTGACCAGTCAGCATGTAATGTCGCCTGAAGAGATTAAAAGTGACTTTCAGTTGGTGGAACCTTCCGATAACCGACTGACTCAATTAGAAGTTAGCACTCGTGAGTTGCCGTCAGAGATTCTTATAGAAGACCCAGAAGAGCTCACCAACGACATGATTAAAGACAAGTCGTGTATCTGGGCAGTGTACGATTTCAAGTATTATCCTGCAAAGATCCTAAAACGAGTCAATAACCAGTTTGATGTCGAGTTCTTTGACCTGAACTTGATGCTCAGCGCAGTCGATATATTGTCACCATTGGACTTGAAGATTGGAGATCAGGTGAAACTTCACAACAAAAACAACGTGTATGTGGTGACAGGATTGCGCAAAACCGTCAACAATGCGCCAATAACTTGCATGCGAGGGTATGACACGGTGTATGTTCGACGGCTTTTCAAAGGGGCTATCAGTGATAAGTATGGTGAGGTTGCAGTTGGGCCCTGGGATTTCTACATGAACGAGATCTTGTGGCAAAAGAGAAAGCGACTAACGTTCATACATGAGGAAGCAGAGACCACCAGAGCTAAAACTGGTATGATTCTGAACACTGTAAGTGGCAAGGACGAGCAGTTTTACAGTTTGTTCTCTTCTCCAGACGTTTCGCCAATCAAACCGAAAGTCAAGCTGTCGATCTTCAGAAACACTGCGTTTTGTTTAACTGGTGGAGAAGACGAGGAGCGAGGTCGTTTGAACAGTGTTATTGTGGAAAACGGAGGGTTGGTGTTGAAAGACGGACTTGAATCGTTGTTTGATATCGACTATGATCCCGAAGGAACTATTCAAAATGTGACTGTACAGAAACAGTTCAAGAAAGTGAAGTTTGCAGCAGTGGTGGCTCCCAGTTACAGCCGAAGTCAAAAATACCTTCAATGCTTGGCTTTAGGGTGGCCCATATTGTCCCTGGCATATATTATAGACTGCGTACAACGAAAAGAATGGGTCACGAACTGGCCGCTGTATCTTTTGGCAGCAGGAGAATCGAAAGTTCTAAACAGTATAACTAGTATAGATATTTCCAGTTTCAAAGATAACTACTACGCTGACGATACGGTGTCCGGATTACAGAACCAGCTTGCAAACAACTCGCATGTGTTGAAGAACGCTATCATTATAATGGGGTCCAAGAAACCAGCAGTTTGCGAGTTTCTCTTCTATGTGTTGGGAGCAGCCAAGATTCTAACCTTGGACTACGAGGATGTGGTTTCTACTGTGTCACATATGTCAAAGACAGACGTCAAGCAGAGTAACAAGTTTTTCTTCTATGACAATTCCGATGTCAATGAAATCCACTCGTTGCTAACAAGAACGGTGCTGTCTAAACGAATCAGAACAGACCCAGAGTCGAAGCGTCGCAAAGGTGTGTTCAGAAGAAGTGCAAGAGTGAACAAAGACGAGAAGAAGTTGGAAATCAATCTAATTGACTGGGAATGGACAGTGCAGTGTGTGATTAGCAGCAATCAATGGCCAGCAAAACGAGTGTTTGTTGTTGAAGAGTAGGTGATTGTGGAGTAGGTTGGCTTGGTTGGTTTATACAAGAAAACTTATTTCTCTATAGCTGTGACTCACTTATAGTGAAAAAAGATTCACGATTAAAAGTATTCACGTCTACTAATAAAATAACTGCTAATTATGTGCTTCACACTCCTCAGAATCTACAAACGTAATTGACAAAATCATAAATCATTACCATTAGTATTAAATGCTATAGTTATACACCCCAATATCATGAATCTTACACACAACCTACCAACTCATTCAACTCTTCTTCGACCCAAACCCAAACCCATTGGTATAAGTAACACTCTGTTCGTCACACCAGTCCTTTATAATTTCTGGATCTATCAATACGTTGTTTTTCTCTAACAACTCACTGATATCTTGGATATGAATTGGCTCATAGACAAGGATTCTGTCGTAGAACAGATGGTCTGCTTTAACCAAGCTGGAAATCGTGTTGTACAACACCTTTCTAATTCTGTCTTGAGAAATCGCCATCAACGAATCGAAATCACGTCCCTCAGACTCAAATGATCTGTCGAAGCTGATCAATAGATCGTAGAATCTGTTAATCGTTTCTAGCATCTCCTTTTTGCTTCTCTTGGTTTGGATACCCCAACTTTTAAATAACTGTCTAAGACTTGCTGCTGGGAACTGACTGAAATCTACCGAGGAAATAGGTTCATACCCAGGACTCAGAGGAACCTGAATCTCTGAAGTGTTGTGAGGAGAACCAGTCGAAGGTGAAGCAGGTGCTGCACGAGTGATCTCAATAATACTGATCTCTGCTTCGTCTTCTGATTCTGAGTCAGGTATTTCTTCAACATGATGCTCTGTCTTCTCATACAGAACTTTTGTCTCAATCTGTTTTGAAGGCAGGTTGAAAACAGGATTAATATGCCCTTTGAACTTGTAACGGGACGTCACATACTTCTTTGGAAATAACGGAGCAGTGGAAAACTGTTGTTGTGAAGGTGCAGAAGCTTCCACTTGCACCGAGTCTGGAGTATTGGTGAAACTGTCTGTCTCGAAATACTTCTTGATTTCCTGACTTGATAACTCACCTGCATTCTGATGAGGAACAATATCGTCATCGGGATCATCAGCCATTAAATCGTCTAGGATCTGGCTCATAGACTTGTTCCTCTGCGACTGTTGACTAGGGACTTTCAAATCGATCTCTGGACCATTCAATTCGTCGATTTCCAACGAGTAGACCCGCTGTTCCTTGAAACTCTCGCTTGATTTCACAGAATCTATGACAGTGCTTGCTTTGCGTTTCAACCCTCGGTCAGTAGAGAAACTCTCGGTGGCTTTAATTTGCACCTTCTCAGAACTAATAGTATCTAATGGCAATTGAATAGGAGAAGCACGAGGAGAAGATGAAGGAACTTCAACGACTGTTTCTCGAACAGGAGTAGTTGGAACACTGGTTTCTGAAACAATAGTTCCTTCTTGACTTCCAACAGCATGATTATTCTGGAACTCCTGTTCATCTTCAAAGTCACTATCAGGTTTATTCATTCCACGCAACTCTTCCAACTCTTCTAAATCTTTCCCGATAGCAGCATGAGATTTAACTACGTTACTACTATTTCCAATCAGCTTTGCATCACCAACCAACTGTGATAACGTAAAAAATCCTCCTTGAGAAGATTGGGTTGCTCCATGTCCAAAACTCACATCCTCATCCAGTGACCTCTGTTCTACTCCATCCAAGTCATGTAACCATCTGAAATCATCCTCTGTAAGTTTTGTGTCAGGCAAGGAACTTGCCATACTCCACATCAAACTTTCCAGTGACTCCATCAGTTTCTGTTGACTCTCATACTGTTGCTCATACAATCCATTGAGTTTGGTCAACGACAATTTGGACTGCTTTGACAAATGCGGAAAGTTGATCTTGATGATCTTCAACAAATTGAACCAGTCATTTTTCGAATACACCATCTTTGGTTTCATTGCAATAGTGGCTTCTTCCTGAGCTGCTTGCTCGGCCCTCGACTCTATAAGTTCAATATTGTCTAAGATCTCATTAACTTTTCTTTTCTTACCAGACAATAGTCCAAGTATCGTTCCGTCTTTCTGTCTTTTGGCATGTTTCTCTAACATTTTACCAGTCGCCAGTACTTTGGCGGACTTTTTTCTTTTTGTCTTGGTGCCTTTTGGGTTCTTGGTTGTAGGTTTGTTGGCTTTAGATTTCTTGGAGTAGGTTTTCTCTGCTTGAATTACAACAGGCTGAGGAGTTTCTAAACTGCCTGCCACATAATTAAACCCCTCTAATGAGGTCATACTAGGGGGTTGAGGGGTGTTTTGGTGATTTAGTGAAATTGTGTTTGTGTTTTTTTTTGCAACTGCGACTTTGATTCAACTTTGTTAACCAGATCAGTCAATTGGACTAGGACCAAAAGACTAGACTAGCGTTTGTGGTTTCCTGATTCAACTTTGTGAACCCAAAATAATCAATTGGAACGGACAAAAAGACTGAGGCGTGTTTTTGTACTTTGTGAGCAGTCAATAGACTTAAAGATCAGGTGTACGTGATTTGTGATATAGTTGTCAGGTGTGTAGCCTGGTTATATACTTGTCAGGTGAACAAGTCTGGTAATATGCTTGTTTAGTACACACTGATATTCCAGTTCTTTATGTTCAAATACCTTCTCAATTATTGATACACACTCAGTAGACAGTGTATCGCTTGATCCGATTATGTTTGTACTACTTATAAGATCTAAGCAATTAAAAGAAGAGACGCACTTCAAACTGAAACCCTTGCTTTCTCAAATATTATCAAACAAACCAAATCAACAGAACCAAATAATTTCTAAGCGCTGCTGTTAAGAAACACCAAGAAACAAAGATCTCAGTTCTGTCTAACACCGGAGTCTCATTTACAGTGATGAGCTCCAGTAGAAAAGTATCACGTGACACATAAACCCACGCGTCGCCGACGCGTTTCTTCATTTGGATATCAATTATACTACTGTTCCAATAGTAATAGAAAGTCAACAGACTAACCTATTTTCAATGGAAGAATATTCGGTTGTGACACCACCTGGGAGCCTGCCGTATAAACAAGAACTTAAAGAGCTGTTGATTGAAGAGAAAGTCGAGATGAGTGACAGAGATGTGGAGATGGCTGATGGACAGAGCATTCTGACACAAGAAGAGGTTGTGGAATCTACACAAGACAGTACACAAGAAAGTACACCTGAATTGCCTACTACACCGGTTTCTGTTAAGAAGAAGTCTTCTGATGGAAAGCAGGAGCAAGATGAGTCTAAAGAAGAGTCGCCTAATGACAAGAAAGCCAAGAGAGAAGCGGAGAGAATAGAACGTGAGAAGAAGAAAGAGAAAGAACGGTTAGAGAAAGAACAGCGTAAGAAGCAGAGAGAGAAAGAACGACTAGAAAAGAAGTTGAAGCAGGAGCAAGAGAAAGAGGCTCGTAAGAAGAAGTTGGAGGCTGAGAAAGAAGCTAAAGAGACCAAGAAGAGAAAGCTTGAAGAGGAGAAAGCTGAGAAGAAAAAGAAGTTGGAGGAGGAGCGTGAGGCCAAGAAACGCAGAGTGGAAGAAGAAAAAGAGTTGAAACGGAAGAAGGTGGAAGAGGAACGTGAAGAGAAGAGACGTAGAGTGGAAGATGAGAAGCAGCAGAAGAAGTTGAAGTTGGAGCAAGAGAAGAAGAAGCAGGAACGGCTGCAGGCGAGAATCTCGTCGTTTTTCACAGTACAGAAGAAAGTGGGGGCTAGTGGTAGTGATGTGAAAAGTAATGGAGAAGGGTCGATTAGTAATAGTGATGCAGTGAGTACTGGGTCTGAATGTTCAACTGGTGAGTTTCTGAGCAGTAATCACAATGACAACCAAAAATCAGATTACCATGCTACGTTCTTGCCGTTCTATATTAAACAGAACTGCAGTTTAGCAGTTACAAGTGTTGGTCGTTCCTCATTGATTGAGTTGAAAACTGAGTTTGATACTTTTATAGATAGTAAAGCATTGACTGCTGAGAGTGGGGAATCCGCTGACAAACAAACCGGTCAGAGTTTGTTCAACTGGTTCAAAAAAGGCAGTTCCAAAAGAGGAACTGCTCCTAAGATGACTGCTGAACAAGCTGTGGCTATGATCAATCGCGATGGATTGACTGAGTCTCAGATAACTGAAGCCTTGAACGAGATTCCATTACGGTTCTTACAATTCTACGAGAACGTGAAACCTGCTTACTGTGGTACGTTCTCGAAATCGGTTGACAGTATTCCTGTCAACAATCCATTGTTCAAAGCTGCAACTGTGGATTATGATTATGAAAGTGATTTCGATGCCGAGGACGAGAACGGAGAAGAAGTAGACGATATCGAAGACGAAGATGACGACGAAGAGGAAGACAATGGTGATACTGACAGTGACTTGGAAGAGTTTCTTGAAGACGAAGCCAAGGTCAATGCCAGCAAACGATTATTTGTTGGAACACTCACTCCAGAAATCAAAATCAATTCCTCAGAAACCAAGCATGAGTTTGCTGCAATGACAATGCAAATCTTGCATCCAGACATTAGTTTCTCAATAGACCCATACAAAAACTACTGGGGTACAACTCAGCCGAAACAAGAGCCAGTGAAAACAACAATAGTTACACCAACCACAACTAGTACCGCTACAGACTCTAAGAATCCTATACAGACGTCTCTTCAAGTTCGCAAGAAACCTAAAGCTGTGATCAAAGCTCCACAGGAACTCAAACAGTTTGCAGAAGCAGTGACAGAAAACAACGATTTCACTCTTGGTACACTTGTGGAGATCTTGAAGAAGAAGTTTCCTGGATACACTAAACTTGTCATCAAGAATACGTTAGAACATGTTGCAGAAAAGCAGGGAGCTAAGCCTGCTGAGAAAAAGTGGGTGGTGAAACCTGGAGTGTTGGGTTTGAGTTAGGTTTGTTGGAGGCTGTTGATATAGCTTGTTGATTCTGGCAAATCAATCGAAGATATGGTTTAGACTGCCATTGAGTAAAAGTGGAAGTGGATTAGAGTAATATATTTTGGGTTATGTCGTTCTGAGGTTTGTAGAAGGTTAGCGTATGTGAATTATAATCTAAAGGGGGGTGACAAATGGTTAGACTGAAGTAATACTGCTGAGTATGATGGGTCTGCAGTTGGAGTTCATACTGGTAAATTGTATGTGGCACGTGACTTATGTACTCTTACATTTCAACATACTTACAACTAGACAAGTTGATCTACAAGAAACAAAAAAAAACTAACCACCATTAAAACCACATCAAAAACACCACTACTACTAATTATAAACAAAAATACTGGAGAACGACGATCTGCTCATAGTCTTTAGCCAATGTCCAACCACTAAATATCAGTGCTCCCAACCAATAAATCGTCAGATCCTTACATAAGCAATGACCAAGCAACGCTGAAAAACTTGAGAAAAAATATCCAACCTTCCTACCAATTGAATCGGCAGCCAACCTCCAATGAACAATATAACCAAGTTTGGAGGGATAACAGCTCGATTGAGCTCGATACTGGGCACCATACTAGGCAGTATACCGGGAGCCGCATCCACAATTTCCACAAGAGGACTCGTGTATCAAACAGGCTCGAGAAAAAGAGGTCTACTTAGAAACCCAGACGACTACCTTATATCTTCAGCAGGACGTAAATACGATGTTTCGAGCACTAGCGAAGCTGTGGCTGGGCTCAAGGGTTTTTTGACCAAGCACAACGTCGGAGCTGTTCCAGATTCTTTGCTTCTTCAAGTTCTTACACACAAATCGTTTGCCCATGGAAAGAAACCGTTCAACGAGAAGCTTTCGGTGTTTGGGTCGCATTTACTCAAAGAGGTGTCGTCGCTTTATTTTGTGACACACTTGAAGGACGTCCGAACCGTGTCGCCGTTAATAGAGGACATGAACTTTGATGTGATGGGCAGCAGTCTAGGACGTAGTGCGCTTCTTAAGTCTGTGGTGGCAGAGTTTGCACGGATCAATATCCAAGGCGTGGACAAGGATGTGTTCTGGAGAAAGAGAAGCGAGCTTGTGGCTGATCCTTCGCAGAATGGAGAGAATTTGGTGTTGTTTGATACAGTTTCTGCAGCGATTGCTGCAGTGAACTTGACCTATGGCAAGACGATTGCATCGAAGTTTATAGTGGAAGGGATGTTGGAAGGAGAGACGAGTTTGATTGAGTTGGGGAAGAAATATGAGGGGTTAGTGAAGGGGAGGGTTGAGGAGGGGGAAGAGATCTAGGTGGGGGACTAGAATTGGAAATTGAAGTGACTGACAGAAAAGAGTGCCATGGATATCAATGAGAGGTTCAAGAGAATTCAATGAAGCACTTAATGATTGAGGAAGAGTGTTGAATATTGGAAATATTGAAAATATTGAAAATGCTAAAAACATTGAAGGATCAAGAAATACTAGTTTCTTTGTGCACTTCTTGTCAGCCTTCGTTGTGAAGTTTGTCATGGCCACAAATACAGGCCATGACAAAGAGAAATAAGTAACCGAAATAGCATATAACGTGTAAATAAGTTGAGGTAGGCGAGTGTTGTAGTGGTGGGTGAGAGAATGTGGCAGATAGGTGATTGGGGTAGGTCGGTGAGTGGAGTTAGCAGTGGATTGAGGTATGTCAGTGAATGAAGTAGGCGAGTGATTCAGTAGAGGTGGATTGAGGCAGGTGGGTGATTGGAGTCAGCAGTGGATGGTTGTAGACGAGTGGTTGTAGACATTAGAGGTTAGAGATGAGTACAATTTACGAACTGGACTACGAATTGTTCAATGATGGACCAACGGATCATTTCACTGCATTGTAAGACTATTGTGTAAGCCATGCATGAAAAGTCATAGTACAGACAATACAGCAACACAGCAACACAGCAACAGTGCTCAAGGAACAGTCTAACAGGTTGTTGGGGTTTCTTTTCTTATTTCTCATTTGAATTATTAAATAGCAATTGCTACTATTTCTACTGCTTCCCTCTTGCTTCTCTCAGAACACTCACCAGCTCTTACACTCCTACTGCTTCACACCCACTGCTTCTCTAAGACACATTCTCCCAGCTCACTCCACCGCTCTGCTTACCACCCCCTCCAGACACACCCCACACCTTCCCACCCAAACTCTAAACAACCAATGACGCCGAACCACATTACTGGTCCACCACTACGTAATACCACTCCCCAGCACTTCCGAGATTTTCAGACATGCGTGCTCCGCAACTGAAAATAAGCCTGGCAATGCCCAGCTTCACGTGAAGCTGTGCTCCACGCCGCAAATTAAGACGTGCATAAGCGCCTAATTACCCTACTGTACAGGGTAACGCTCCTCCTTGCCCCAAGTTGCTCGCTGAAAAACGTTTCTTCTTGCAACGTATTCAACCCCATACTAAAATGTCTACCGTTTACTTTGACACTGCTGCTAACAGTAAGTAAAGGAAAATCGTGCCAGCACACTCAATTGTCGTTGGAAAGACGCCAGCCAAAATTCTGGGTCGCTCCGTGAAAGGAGCGCTCGGCAATTGCTGGGGCCATCCCTTGGTCCCGAAGCCTGTTTCAGCTCTCGACAATCCCTGGTGGCAATTGACTAAGCAAAAACTAACAACAGACCAACCACTTGGAAGAATCACTTTCAAGCTCTACAACGACGTTGTCCCAAAGACCGCCGAGAACTTCAGAGCTTTGGCTACTGGTGAGAAGGGTTACGGATACGAGGGATCGATCTTCCACCGTGTGATCCCAGACTTCATGTTGCAAGGAGGTGACTTCACCCGCCACAACGGAACCGGAGGCAAGTCCATCTACGGCGAGAAGTTTGCCGACGAGAACTTTGTCAAGAAGCACGACCGTCCAGGTCTTTTGTCGATGGCCAACGCCGGTAAGAACACCAACGGGTCTCAATTCTTCATCACCACCGTGCCATGTTCTTGGTTGGACGGGAAGCACGTTGTGTTCGGTGAGGTTGTTGACGGTTTCGACGTTGTCAAGAAGATCGAGTCGTTGGGTTCTGGCTCTGGTCAAACCTCTGCCAAGATCTCCATCACCAAATCCGGTGAGTTGTAAGTGACAGGCCATTGGGTATAGTGGGGGGCTGCTTGAACCAGACACCAACGGTGGGGTGTGGCAGGAGGTGTCCATTGGATGACTTCTGTTGCACCTGGCTGTTGAGCTCTGTGGTGGCCTGCCTTAAAAATAAGTATGACTTTTGGTTTTATTAAACGACGGCTGTTGTTTTGTTTGTAGGGGGTGAGCCATGGGAGAGTGTTAGTGAGGGAGAGTGTAAGTAGGGAGAGCTAAGTTTAAGATTACGAGAGAGTAGACCGTGGGAGTAAGCCATGGGAGAGAATGAGAGACTAGAGAGAGTAAGCCATGGGAGTGTGGGGTTCGAGATCTACAGCCGGGGAGTAAGCAAGAGAGACCAGTGGAAACACCGCCCAGAACACTGACAGATCCTCGGAGTAGCTGTCAAACAAATTGAAGGTCACCAACCATTCAGGGTTTAGTTTAGAGTTGAGGCTTATAGTTTGGTAACTTAGTTTGGGAGCGCCTTTGGAAGCACTGCTACTGGTATGGGTTCGCATTATATTTCAGAGCTCCATAGAGCTGTCTCTGTCCAGAAGTCTTCGAGTTGAGAGACTTATTTCTGAGTAGTAGAACCTTCTTGAACACTTCGAAGATCATGCAAGATCCAGGTCCGGCGAAGTGTATTCACAGGAGTATTTCGGCTGAGTGGTTGGGAGTTGTTGAGAGTGTCCTTGGAGGGTTCTTGGAGTGTTCTCTGAAGCACTCTCTGAGTGTTCTCAGTGTGCTCGGCTACCTCCCCTTCCATTGTCATTCACTACTCCACTTGAGTCATCACTCATTCGTTCCCTCCACTGGTCTTATTCCACTACACCTCCACTTATTGACACCCACCAGCCTTGATTCAGATACTATTGATGTTGTCTCATCAACCAGTTTTGATCATGCGATATCCACCAGAGTTCCACCAGAGACATTACTGCACGACAGCCACCTTTCATTATCCACCAGTACATCCACCACCTCCAGCCACTTCTATCCACCCATCCACCCGTCCACCCTTCTGTCGGCTACTAGACTATTTATCCCTTACATATCCACCGTCCACCGCCCACCATCCACCGTTTCTCCATCATACATCCACCATCCGTCCACCATCCACCTATTCCTCCACTTACATTCTCACATCTCCGGGTCATTACTAGTAGCTTCTTTATTCCACTCCACCTTCACACTCCACCATGTTCACTGCCGTTTACTCACTTCACTCCACTACCCACTCTCACCACCCACCATCCACTACATCTTCAGCCGCTCACTCCACCATATTTCCACTCCACATTCTTCCCTCCACATTCTTCCCTCCACCGCACTCCACCATACCACGTCCTACTCCACCACTCCGAACCACAGCCCACCATAAAGTACCTCACAGTTATATTCCTCCTCCACCACCCAATATATTCCCCCACTGCTACCCACTGAAAAATCCACCATCTCAATTATATTCCTCCACTAACACCCACCACTACCCACCAGCCCACCCGTTGCTGATCTACTCCACCTCCAACCCTCAACTTTGCTCCACCATGCTCCAGGGTTCACGTACAACGGAGCAAACTAACTTTGCCACAAGCCAGGTCTTACCAAAATGCCTACATCACTAGACCAAATCTACAAACACCCTCCCTACAACCACTCCTCCACACAACTACTCCTCCGCACAACCAACCAACCACTCCTCTCCCAATGGCACATTTATCGTCGGTGCAACTCCGGCCCAAACCTTCGTGCCTAGCCGATCGCCATGCAATCCTCAATGACACCCACTCCGAACACATCCAAACACCACCCGCTCTCCACAACTCGGACACTGGCCCTGCACATCCCTTTGATTTGCGGTGTTTTTTTTTTGTTGTTGTTTTCTTACCGGCTCACGGCATTGCGCTGTCTACTACAGTCTTGCTAGTTTTAGTCGGGTCCTAACTGGCTGCTGCACACGCTGCATATCCATGCGTTACCCCAGTTTCCACTGGCAAAGAGGGTTGTCCATATCTCGGTTTCCAACAGATGGAAATCTTATCTAACACCTCTATCACATATATCTAACCCACCATATCACACTCCCACTCACCCCACCTTCACACCCCCACTAAAACCCACCCAACCTCAACCCCTCCACTCCTCCCTCCCACCAGTTTGGGCTAACCCTACCCCAGCTAATGCCACCAAGGCATGCAGATTCTCGCATACTCCGAGAACGACATGACTCCACCCCCACGACTCCAGCTATAAATATTCCCCGGATTCTGACGATTTGTCTCGTTTTTCTTCCTCTTCCTCGATCGTTTTCGTCCGCACTTGTGCCCACCTGTAACTTACCAACCCCCCGATCTTCCGCCATGCCTTGCTCCTGCTCCAACCCCTCGTTGCAAATCACCAACCACCAGACCATGGAGATGAAAGAAAACCCTATCAAGAAGCCAGGTCCTCTTGATGTGTTGATCCATCCTCGGTGCACTGGGATCTGCGGCACCGACTTGCACTTCTGGCGCCACGGAGAGATTGGCGAGATGAAGTTCTTGGACAACGGAGTCATTGGCCACGAGAGTGCCGGTGACGTTCTTGCTGTGGGGTCCCAAGTGAAAGGTATTAAAGTTGGCGACCGAGTTGCTATCGAACCTCAAATGCCATGTATGGAGTGTTTCCTCTGCCGCAACGGGAACTACAACTTGTGCGACTCCGTCAGATTCATTGGCATCTACCCCGACCCTGGTGCCATGCAACGGTTCATTGTTCACGACTACCGGTTCGTCCACAAGATGCCTGACTCCATGACCTATGCTCAAGGTGCACTCGTTGAGCCTGTGTCGGTGGCATACCACGGAATTGAACGTTCCGACCTCGAGTTGGGTAAAGGTGCCTTGGTCTGTGGGGCCGGACCTATTGGTCTTAGTACCTTGGTGTGTGCTAAGGCTAGAGGTGCGTCTCCAATTGTCATCACCGACTTGGACGCAAAGAAACTCGAGTTTGCTAAGAAGTTGGTTCCGGAAGTCAAGACTTTCCAGATCAACCCTAAGCTCACTCCGCAAGAGACTGCCAAAGATATCAGAAAACTCTTTGGACCTACCGAGTACGACGCTCCGGTGTCTGTTCTTGAGTGTACTGGTGTTGGTGTCAGTATCATCACCGGAGCCTACGTAGTTAGAAGAAACGGAACCTTGCTTGTCATTGGTGTGGGTAAGGCCACCGTCGACAACTTCCCGTTCATGCACTTGTCGCTTGCCGAGATCGACGTCAAGTTCATCAACCGTTACAACGACTCGTGGCCAGCAGTGATGAACTTGATCTCCAACAAAGTCATCAATGTCGACCCTATGATCACCCACACTTTCCCACTTGAAAAAGCCGACGAGGCATTGAGAACTTGCGGTGACGCCAACAACTTCAGTGTCAAGGTCCATGTCACCGACGACGTTGAGGCCAAGTTGCCTGACGATTTTGAGTTCTAGGTTCACGATTCTGTTAGTATGTTCCTGTTATAGTACGTTCTGTTGTGAGTTCCTGTTGCAATCATATATGTCTAGTTTAATACATTAGTGTGTTTATCATGTAGTGTTGCCTATGTGGGATTGTATGAAATAATGTTGACTTAGATGCTGCTCTCTGTTCTGTTTCTTTAAGTACTTGGTATTGAGAATGCCACATACTCTCCGTTATCTGTTAAGTCGAGAATTGATATTGAGTGGATCATAGTAAAACACCTTCTCAATACTCCTCAATATTAGCGAGGAGTAATGTAAGCTCTACCTCAAACCCCCACACGCACCACCTTTGCAGAAAACTATAATCTAATCTGGCATGAACAACTCTACACTCTCACTTGAAACCATCTATTAGAAATCCCTATACCCAATAGGCACAGCCCTCATGTACAATCCCTTAGGCCATCCTTCCATCATTGTCATCATATTCGTTACTCATCACAAACGTCACTCATCACAGATGTTACCACCTCTCGTTTCTACCACTGAACTGCGGACTTAAGAACGGATTTGAGAGGTTCGACTGAGGACTGAACACGTTGTTGAAACTGCGTTCGCTGACCACCGGTGAATGCTGCTGTTCTGCAAGCGGACTGAGGAACGGATTGTTGGAGTTGCCTCTGCTTGGCTGGTCTTTATTAAGAGAACTTGATGAACTGGAAGGAATAGAGAAATTGATAGGGATAGTCGAAGTCTTGACATCTGACAACGCCGGCAGAGAATTCGACCGTGTTTTTCGTGATATTGGAGGTGCCGGTGGTTTAGAATACACTGTATCTTCGTCGTCACTGTTGGTCAATATATCATCAGTGGTACCTGAATATTGAGACTTCTTGTCACTTTTCCCAGGCATAAGTTTAGCACTTAAAGAACTGAACGATTTGCCTCGCAACGGTCTTGTCTGAGGCCGGCTATAATCTAATAATCCGTCAGTTTCTGAACTATTGTTCTTGCCTATCATTTTCAAAGACGACACTGTCTTTCTTATACCGTCACCAATACTGGCAGTACTGCTGTTCAACGACGAAGCAAGCACACTGGTTGTGGATTTCTTACGTTTGTCACTGTAGGCACTGATCTTGGCCTTGATCTGAGCATCGACCTCTGACTCGTCGGCAGACTCTTCAAGAGTCGGAGACCTGGCTACACTTCCAAGCCGCAGACGATGGGATCTGTACTCCTGATGACGCATGTTGGACATCGTAGGTAGTTCTGCGTCCTCGGTGTTGATGGTGTCAGGATGGGCATGGTTAGGACTCTTGACGTCGTTGCCCAACACCGAACTGATGTCTGTGTCGACTGACTCTCTGGGAGAATTAAGACCTTTGGAACGCTCTGCAGCAACAAGGTCGGTGTTGTCAAGAAGCTCCAACAAGTCAAGACACTTTTTCTTCATCAACTGGGCGGTCTTGAACTCGAGGTTCGAGCTCTTGTTGTAATTGGCATTGATTTTATATAACACGTCGTTGTAGTGGTGGTTGAACAGGTTCACTCGGTCAACGATCTTGGCCTCACCTCCGTCAACTATAAGCGAATGCAAGATTACTAGCCCTTTCAAGATCACTCTGTATTCTGTTTCTGAGTCGCCCTGGGTGCCCAGACTCGATCCACTACTGATGTGGAACGCACTCAAGTTCTTGGACAACAATGGTACCTTCTTAGACTTGTCATAGTACTCCACCAAGGTCTCGAACACCTTAGTCAAAATTTCAAGTCTGTAATTAAAGCTTTCGTTCGAATACTGGTTGATTTTGAACAAATCGTCTGCGCTGGGACCCCAGGCTTCTTCGTTCATAGCATGGCTCACCAACTGGCCTATATCAGTGGTAGCATCAGTACGGCCTGGAGTTAGTATTGGAGTCTTCCGGAGTTCAAAAAACAGTCAACAAAAAACCTGCTCACTTGAACTTCCAATGCAGCCACATTCCACAATCACCCGATACTTACTGGTCGATTTCAGAGCAAACAGTCTGAACTTCTTCATGGTGTAACGATTGAATGCCAGCGAAGTCTCGCGATTTTAAAGTTTTTTTTATAAGGCACCACCAAGACCCTTTTAGGCGGGTTAGTGGGATCGGGCACCTGCGGAGGCGGAGTGGTGCGGGTGCGTATCTGGGCGGGTGCGTCGCTAAGGTTGGGTGGTTCACCAACCTAGGGTCCGTCCAGGACTCGCCTACGACTCGCCCACGATTTATTGGATCCGCCTACGACTTGTACTCTAGGCTGCTTTACAGCGTTACACACCACCCGCCTAAATGGAAATCCTTGGCGGCCTAAGGTGTGTGATTATGCATCGGTGAAAACCACAGATGAAATCTCCGAGGCCCGATCAGGGTGTGAGTTGGTTGTTGGTTGTTGTGAGTTTCATGGACTCTGAGTTCTTAGAAAAGCATTCTGAGAAGAGTAGTCTGTGTCCAGTTCCTGATTCTCAATTCCTGTCTGAGAATCCGGCACTTTGGCAGGAATGTCAAACAGTACACTATTGTTACATTTCTGCAATCGCCGCTTTGGAAATCATGCACTGAGAAATTCAGTACCCTGAAAATGGGCCTTAGTTTCCTAATCGAATCGGGGTGTGGTCGGTGGTTCCATGGTTTGTGGTTTATGGTTTGTGGTTTATGGGTCACTGATTTTTATTTGGTCATGCTAGAACTTTGAATGGGGTGATCCTTAAACTAGTCATCGATTATTGTAGTGCAGAGTCAACTATGGTTTGAATCGTGTCACTTGTTACAGAGTTTCATCTGATACAGTGGGGGGTGGGCTGGGAGTTGTGAGTGAGTGAGTGAGAGACAGTGTGTGTATCGTAGTTGTATGTTTGTTTTATTTGTCTGTGAATTTTTCTGTTGTCTATTTATGAGAATGTAGGATGGTGTTTATTTTTTTGTGGAGTAAACTTGTGAGAGAGGGATCTTGGGAGAGTACGTTCTGTCTTTACTGGTGTAGATCTAGTGCAGTACTGCAGAAAGCTTCAACTATAATAAGCTCCCACCATTATACCAATGCATAACTACACAACTACAACACTCCTACCAAATAATGACACGCACTACTGTAAAAATTCAATTATAATAAAGTACTACACCCCTACTGAGGTTCCTCTAATAACAGAGAACTAACTATAATGGATCAGCATACAGTTCTGCTTACTACAGGGTCTACACTCACATACTACTACTCTACATACACTACCTACCTTAGTCTAGACACTCTCACCACTACTCTACCTCCTCCACTCCACCTCCCTCAACCAAACAAACCACACTACATCCATGAACATGCAATTGTCTATTATAAGCAGCCACTTCACTGCAGCACCTCTCTCAACTACTCTCTCTCCTCTCACACCACCCTCCCCCTAATCAGAAATCCCCTGCCACGCCTCCTCCTCAAGCTCCCTGTCCAACTCCTCGTCTCGCACCTGCACCTGCTTCAACTCCTTCTGTGCTCTCTTCAAAGCTGCATTACCTCCCAACTCTCCCACCAACACATTCAACTGATCTTTGATCTCCAGATCCGCCGTCACATCAATAAGCGCAGCCTTCAATCCCCCCACTAACGCATACAACGCGTTGTTAATGTAGTTGGTGATCTCCTCAGTAGCACCGTTGCCAGCATCATCAATCTGCAACTTCACTGCACTCACAGCTTCATACTCCAAACTCTGCCCCAACAACTTGCTCTGAGCTGTTTGTGCTGCCAAGAAATTACTAAAAGCCTCCAAATAAAACGGCTCCACCAAATCGTCAGACACATCATGCACATTCAGAGCAATGGTGGCTGCCAACTCAAACATCCCTACCTCAATAGCACTCTTACTCAAGGTCACCAATGGCTGTATAAGCTCAATGTACTCGGTGCCTACATCTTCGGTGCCGTCCTGCTTGTCTGCACTGTCTTCCAAACTCTTCTTCTTGGCCTCAAACAACCCCCAGGCTTTCTCAATGTACTTCTGGGCTTCCTCTGGTTGCTGCTGCGAGATCTTGATCGAGGCCAATAACGACCATGATTCAGGATTCGACTCATCCAACGCTATAGCTTTGCTGATCAAATCTTCACAACTTTTCTCGGCAGGTTCTTCCATGCACAAATCGGTCATCCATATTTCAATCATTGCAAAGTACCCCTGGGTCAACTTAGCTATTTTACTGCTACTGTCACCTGCTTCACATATTCTGCAGCCTCGCTCAATATACTCCAACCCATCGTAGCCGCCAACAATCTGGCCCAAATTAAAACAGGTATCCACGCTCTCCTGGCTGCTGCTGTCTATCTCAATACTCTTCAAATATATCGTATACGCTTGCTCCACTTCACTGTTCTCTAATAACGTCTCTCCAAGCAAATTGAGGTACGTCACATTGTTGATATACTCAGGGTCGTTGCCATATTGAGACAAAAACTCTAATGCTTCCTGAGGGTTTGAATTCGCCAACGCCGTCTTAGCAGTCGTGACTATTTGTTGAATATTCAGCATGGTTAAGAGTGTCTATTGGTGCTTGAATATTCTCGAATATTTTCTGATCTTAAACTTTGAGCAGAGATGAATAGATTTTCACGCCGGGTAACTCGTTGCAATTGGAGGTGGGATTGAAAACTATGGTCAACGACAGTTCAAGACAACGTCATTACCACAGAATGGATCCTTTAGAAGAACAGAGGCAAGAATTAGAAGTGTTGGAATCGATTTATCCCGACGAGCTTCATGTGTTGTCGCCAGAAAAGTTTTATATTATTGTGAAATTGGACACAGACAGTGATCGGAAGCATGCTCTCCAGCTCTCAGTGAAGTACCCTCCACAGTACCCTGAAGAGTTGCCTGAACTTGAAGTGGAAATAGCTGATCCAGAAGAGGCAGGGTTTGAGGAAGAAGAAGAGGAAGAAGAAAGTGAGGATGAAGATGAAGATGAAGATGATGAGACCAGAGCTCCTGTGATTATATCAGAAACTATTGAGTTTGAACCAGTAGATCTCCAGAAGTTACAAGACAGATTGTATGAAGAAGCAAATGAGAATATTGGAATGCCGTCGGTGTTCACTTTGACCTCGTTGTTGAAAGATGAGGCCGAGGAATTGTTCAGACAGAATATGGACAAGGCACAGAAACAGTACGATGATAAATTGTTGGCACAGGAGAAGGAAGAGCAGAAGAAGTTCCATGGAACTAAAGTGACAAAGGAGTCGTACATTGAGTGGCGGGCCAAGTTCAGAAAAGAAATGGGCTGGGATATAAGAGAGCAGCAACGGTTGGAGAAGTTGCACCGAGGAAGAATGACCGGGAAGGAGATCTTTGAGAAGGGATTGGGTAAGGAGGATGATCCAGATGTAGTTGAGGGGGTGAAGTCATTGACAGTTGGGGGGCAGTAATGGCGTAGCGCAAGGCAAGCTATGAACCTATTTCGGTTCTGTTCATCAGATACATTTCATTGCAGCCACTGCCTATTCATGATTGTTGCACATTGACACTACTCTTCATTTGGCTTTATTTACTGTCATCATTCCATTATGTCCTACGAATCATTAGCTATCATTATTTCATTGTCGCGTGTAGCTTGAGTCCTAGGCATAGTTTCTTGATTGATACAAGTGATTAGAAGAACATGGTTGTCAGAAGAATACGATGGTCAGAAGAATGCGATGGTCAGAAAAATACTGGATGGTTTCTCTTTTCACATCTTCTGTGCTGGTTTAAAATCATTAAGCTATTAGCTCTTTCAAGAGAAAATACTATCTGTTAATGGACAAGAATTACTCAAGTGAGCTGTTGGTAGTGATATGACTGCCAAAAGTACCCTTGGGAGCTTAGCAATGGCAGAGCCAGGTCTCCTTGTTGACTGCTGAGTATTTTGTTATGTCCAAGAGGCATAGATTGTTCAATAGAGTTTCCATTCTCCAATGGTAACTCACACTTCATCTTCAGTAATACTCAATTGATGATACAGCAATTCATGTCAGTCACCCTAGTGTCTTGTAATGTATAGTAGGGCTGTGAAATCAGTGAGCTCCATGCAACCAGTAAACTCTATGATCTTTACGGGCTTCTTGAATCTAATAAACTCCACAAAGAGTTCACCCTCCGTAAGCACTACGTCCAAGAAACAATCTGGCAATCTACATCATTCACAAAGTTTGTATATCATCGAGTCTCCGAAATCAATAGAAACATAAAAAACGTTGGCTGAGTCAACCAATAATGCTTAAAAGAACTTGACAAAGAAAAAAAGAGATGCAAGGGTGGACGAGGACAGGGGGACATGTCATGGTGGTGAGACTGGAACAAGAGGCAACCAGTAGGATTCGGTAGGCATGGCGGGAGCAAGGCTTGTTAATTATTCTTCAATCTTATTTTGCTAAGTTTGCGACTGAGTGCTTTTGTAAACCCTTCCTTTTTCCCACCGCTGGATTGTGAATTCGATTTGTGATGGCCACTGATACTTCGCATAGTCAATGACTTGGGCAACCGCGACGCAAGAATGCCTCCAAGATGGTTGCCGCTTGCCTGGTACGGGGTCAGGGTGGCCGACGTCACCGGGCTGAGGCTGGCATGGTCCTTCTTTTTCAGGTCTGCAAACTGCTTCTCGAACTTCTTGAACTCGTCGTCGATCCAGAAATCTTCTGCCTCTTCTGACGGCGGATCGTCAAAGCTATTTATAAGGACACTGGTGTTGTTGGCCATGTTGTTGGCAAAATAGTTATCCTTCGACAACAAGTTGGGAGGATCGATTTTGCTCAACTCCTCAAGCTCGTCACTGCCAAACCCTTTGGAGAACGACGTTGACCGTGGAATCGACATCATTGACGACACCGTTGCCATTTTCAAGTTGATGGAATTGGTGGATTTGCTCTGCATGAGCCCGCCTCCGAAAAGAACAGACCCGCGACGTGTGGCTGTATGCTGGCCAGTCAACACTGCGGTCGGAGGCGACCCAGTGCCGAACGTCAAGTTGAAGTTCAAGTTTGAATTGAACGACGACGAGCCGTGCATCCCAGACTTACCATTGATAAGACTGTTGGAACCACTGGAATACCCACTGGAGTTGCGGAACGAGCCTCCAACAAACACAACGTTGTTGGCTGCAATGTTGGAGTTGGACCGCTTATGGAACCGTGGGTAGCTCACCGAGTTGGTCAACGAAAGTGGCAGGTTCGACAACGAGTTCAGAGCCGAGTTCACGCGGAACATGTCCGGCAAAAACGGCTTGGACTCGCCGTTGTCGATCTGCAAGTCGCTGGTCTCGCTCTCAAGCTCGTTCGAGAACTTGTCGCTGCTCGAGTCGCCGGTCTTCTCCATCATCGGCGTCGAGGTCGTGGAACTGTGCTCCATGAACCTGGTGTAGTTCCCAGACACCAACTGGCTGGTGATTCTGTCCTGGCTCTCGTCCATGCCGCTAGTCGTGCTAGCTCTCTTATGATTCAATGTATAATTAGACTCGTTATCCAACGAGTGAAGCTGCGATTGCTTGCCGTCAAGCGAATGCGAATCGTTACTTAAAGGGGACCCGGTGATTTGCGTAGTCCTCGCCTCCGCCACTGGATGCTCCGGGTCTACGGGGGTGCTGAGCTGCGACTTGGCGTTGTAGAACACTTCCTCGTCGCCTGCTTCTGTCTCCAGACTCTTGGCCTGGTCCTCCATGTCTGCTGGCTGGTCACTGGAACCAAGTGCTTTACTCTGGTCTACTGGAGGATTCTCTGACTGCGACTCTTCTGGAGCATCTCCCAACTCCTCGTCAGTTCCCAGAGCATGACCATCACCTTCTTCTGTTGGTTCAGACGGATCATCATTGGACCCGTCTCCCTCTGGCTCTGCATCATCTCCTTCCTCTGTTTCTCCTTCAATCGGCTCTTCTTCATCAAGCAACAATTCAATATACTCTTCAGGTATAAGCCCCGTTGCCTGGGTCTCTGGGTCCTCACCAACCAACCAGCCCTGGCCATGACGGTACAAAATATACACCAACTGGTTCTCCTTAAGAGCAAGCTCGTTGTCGTTCTCGGCATTGAAATCAAACAACGCAATGCCGCGCTGCACCTGCTGCTCGTCCTCTGGATCCAAAGTGCCCTCGGGATCCAGCTCAGACTTGCCGGCATCGTAGTACCCGAAATCGTTCTGGTTGTTGTAGTTGTCATAGTAATCGTCAAGCTCCGACATCGACTGGTTGTGAAGATATAACTCGTAGTTGGAGAGCCCGAAATGAAGCGGGTGCCCTGCTGGGTACCCGAAATCTTTCACGGAAATCATGTCGTAGATCTCTATTATCTGGTTGATGTCTTTTGAAATCAGGTTCTTGTTAGACTTAATGTTGGACGCCACTGAGCTACGAAGCGAGTTACGGAGCGACGGAATCATTGCAAACGAGCTTCTGCTCAGGCTTCGCTTGGGGTCCTCCTCATCGACAACTCCCGTTTCATCATGTGCCTGAGACACTCTCCGAGACGGAGCAGCAGAGAGTTTCTGCTGCTGCAACGACACCAAAAGAGAGTCGCGCAACGACTTGCGAAGCGACTTGCGGCTGGCCAGCGACGACTTCAGGCCCCCGGAACTCCGTGGCAGCACCTGGTCTTGTGGCCCCAGCTCCGGTTCGCAATTGCCAGAACCGGTTTCCGGTGCCAAGCTGGTCTCTGTTTGTGTCTCTTCCGACATGGTTGGTCAATTAATGGTGGCGCTGGCTAGTCAGACCCACGCAAGAAATGCTGCACGCGGCTGTATCGAATACTCTGAGGTCGGCAACTGGCTATCCTGGTATCAGGCATTCACAGGTGGATCCCAAATATGGAACTAGGTGGACTCTGCAAATCGACACACAGTAGGCCCAAGGTAGCACTGTGGATCTTTGCTGGGGGATCTATCAAACCGCTTTTTGTGTGTTCAGGTACAACCAGTCAAAGTCCCTGATTCTACCGGGCTTTTCTTATCCTGTGTTTGACGGTGGAGGTTTAGGTTGAGAGTTATTCGCACTAGAAAAATTGAAAACAGCCAGCCGGCAAGCGACCTGATTGATTGCCCTCGCGGGTTACCCGGTGACAGACTAGACCAGGTAGCACTTGGTAGAGACGGGTTTTGGGGGTTGCGCTTTTAGTTGTTGAGGTTCAACAGTGGTCTGGTTATAGTGGCTCATATAATATAACGACTTTCCGAGAATATTGAAAACCTGTTGAAGTGACACTGTTCTTCACCTCTCCATTGGATGTCCAATCATGCGGGTAGTTAATACTGACGATGTGGAGATTGCTATGCGCACCCCGGGACCGCCCCAGGGGGTAGGTGGATCAGTGCAGGATGAGCTAGGAGGTGGGGAATATACCGAAACGGTGGGTCAACTACACAGCTACACTATGGGGTTTTTCGAACCACGCTCAATGGAAATCGTTCAAACTTCGTCAACTAATAGATCTGATCTTTGGCTATCGAATGAGTATAATAAAGATAGATATTAAATGAAAATTCTCCGAGGGAAATCCCCTGAGTTAAGCGTGTCCGGGTAAGTCACGGGACCTGAGGGTTAGGGGTGGACAGCGGCCCTGGGACTTGGCAGGGGAAGGTGGTCTAAATCGATGGCCAGGGCTTCTGGTAGGAAGACTGGTGGTAATTTTTTCTATGTAGATCAGTGCTTACAGTTGGAGGTTCGTTCTAGAGACTACTAGTAGATTATATTAATTAGAGATTTCACAAGGATCATAGGAAGGTGCAGCTTGGAAATTAGGAATTTAGTTTAAGAGAAAAACGTCATTACATCATGACCACTGCACATAGAGCTACGTTTACTCATGCTAAGGCAAAAGATACCTCATTATCTAGTACTTATAAAGCCACCTTAACTCACAAGAGATTTTTACCTGCACATACTCAATTAAAGTATCGAGTGAGGAAGAATGGTAAAGGAGCTAAAGACTCGTCCGAGAATAGTAAAGAGAAGATGAGAGAGCAGTTGTTAAGAAAAGAAAGACAGCATAAAGGACTTATAGAATCTGGAGAACAAGATAATGAAGGAGTGGATGAAGAGGAAGAGCTAGAAGAAGATCCTGAATATGAAAGTAGGCGGATGCAAATTTTGGAAGCCACTAGAGCAATAGATGGAGATTCAGATGATGAAGAGGAATATGAAGAGGATGTGGAGGGTGATGAGGATGGTGAAGATGATGAGGAAGATGAGGATGAAGATTCAGAGACAGAATTGTTGAAAAATGAATTAAAGAAAATGACCGAGGGAGGTGATGGGTCTGAGAAAGATGAACCGGTTGATGATGGACAAGGTGATGAACAAAGTGATGAAGCTGAGGATGAAAATGATGGTGATTCCGACAGCGATTATGATGAAACAGCATTGTTATTGCAAGAATTAGAAAAGATCAAACAAGAAAAAGAATCGTTAGAGAAACAGAAACAAGAAATAGCAGAGGAGACCAATGCATTGTCTAGTAATCCGTTATTTCAATTGGATGAAACCGCAGCTCCTAAGAAAAGTTGGAGAGAAGGAACATTGTTTGGTAACAAGAAACTGACTAAAAATCAGAATAGTGCGAAGAATGATCTGACGTATACCAATGATACCTTGACTTCTGATTTCCACAAGCGGTTTCTTAACAAGTATGTTAGATGAGGAGTGGGATGCTATGTATATTATGAATGGATTGTTATAGAGAGTACGCAGAGTAATGTAATTTGGATAGGCTACAGAGTACTCTAACTTAGAGAGTATCAACAGAGTGCTGTAGAGAATAAGCAGAGCACTGTAACTTAGAGAATACAGACCACTGAAACTCAGAGAATCAACAGTGTACTAGAGCTCATAGTGCAATAAAACATAAGCACTAAAAACTACCAAGTTCTACATTAAGCCTCGAGACAATAAATTAAGCACATTCTCAGAATTAGACAGCCCAGGGCTGTAGAATTATTTCATGGACTGCCCAAAATACAGAGGGCAAAAAAAAAATTGGACGAGTTGGGAATCGAACCCAAGACCTCTCCCATGCTAAGGGAGCGCGCTACCAACTACGCCACACGCCCATTTCTGAAAGTCAAGCCGACCCGAGTGAATCACACTAGTTACCGCCAAGTCGCAAATCCCCAAACCTCCAGCAAACCAAGCCGCAACCGCAAAAAGCAACAAACCCAAATAAATTTCCCGAAAATTCTGGAAATACGGGCCCCAAAACCCTTGATTAACTCCACCGGTGGTGGACACCGGGCAATGAAAGTGTAAGTGCATACTGTCAGCTAGTGTCATACGATTGTCTGAGCCATGCAGCTAGGATCCCCGGTGCCCAATACCAAACTAGCTTAGGTACGAGCAGGCGATGACTGGTCCGGAAAGTTATTTTATTGGGCTTGTTTATAAGTTGCAATATATATCCTATTGTGGCCGAGGAAAATTTTGAGTCTTTTCAGTTTTTGGTACAAGCGGACTGTACTACCGAGCAACTACTGCACCCACTATGTACTTGACGTTTGACCATAGCGATCCTACTTTGGAAACCACCACTGAGATAATCAACAACGAAGATATGTTCAGCTCATTGGGAGATAAGAACTGGGAGACTGAGAAGATGGGGATGGCTCTTGGGAACAAAAATGGAGCTTTTGACTTGAACGAGTTCACCACCATGAATTTCAGCAATGGGTTTAGTACCACGATTGATCCGTTGACGAATCAGTTTTCACCAAGCAGCCTTACACTGAGCACCAGCGGCGACACCACTGAGACGTATGCTGTTGACGACGGGGCAGTTATCAATGACCAGGAGCTAGGCTCCAACAGGTATATCGCAGGCGGGGCTAAAGTGTACACAGTTGCCGACAATCAACAGCGTGGACTAAGAGCTCCGATAGACCCGCCTTTGAAAAGCGTGTCGGGAGGACGAGTTGTGAAGAAGAAGGGCAAGACGGCTCACAACATGATCGAGAAGAAATACAGAACGAACTTGAACGACAAGATCAACTACCTTAAAGACTGCATTCCTGCATGCGCCGGTGATAAGAACCAGACCACCAGATTGAACAAAGCAACGATACTAGCAAAGGCTGCCGACTATATCAAGCTGTTAGAACAGCAGAACGTCCAGCTAATCAAAGAATTGAAAGCTGCTCGGCATGAGCTGGTTCATAAGCTCAGACAGCGGGGCCATAACTGACCTTGAGTCCCTGTTTATTTGGATCCAGTCGTTTTAGAGTCTACATTTTTTGTTGCGGTTGTTTTGGGTTTGTTTTGTTTAAACTTTGAAATGTGCCAGCTGCACAGAGGTTTCTGCTGCTAATGAATTCTTGGGGCCATCATTCCTTAATTGGAAATGGCTCGCTGTTACGCTTTAATAACGTGCACCATTCTGTGGTCAAAAAACATAGCCCACTGCTTAGTCTACAGTGAACCGGCCTAACTGGTCCGGTCTAACGTGAGTCCGGGGTTCTACTATTTTCAGCTCTATTGGATTTCTTGATTGGCCCTGTCCTGATTGGCTCTCTCTTTATTGGCCTGTCTTGATGAACGTGGTACCCAATTAACGAGAGTCGTAGGGATTCTTCTTTGGGGATTCTTCTTTGGGGACTCGTTCTTAGAGATTTGTCTTTAGAGATTTGTCTTCAGAGACCCGTCTTCAGAGACTGTCTTCAGGACTGTCTTCGTGACTGTCTTCAGAGACTCGTCTTCAGAGACTCATCCTTAGAGACTCGTCTTCCAAAGACTACAACCTCTGAAATAGAAGGCAGTCACGGACAGACTCGCGACAGACTACAAAAATACCTTTGGCTATGAGGTAATTGGATATGCAATTAATGACAAACCTTCATGGTTCGAACGATTACGAGGTGATCCTGATTCTGGTCTTAGCTTCGATCTTGACTACGACTTTGGTTCCCATCTTCGTTCATCAAAGAACTTGCTACCCGGCAAGCTCAAACTTTCATATTCATATTCTACACAGATGTCAACTACCTGTTTGAAACTGTGGATACCAGTTCTCGACTGCTCTTTGACCATCATGGAACACATTTGAAATTCTCTTGAAGCATCAGTTTCGATGCTTTCTACTAGATTTTTATGATATACTCTTTAAAATTAATGTACAGTAACACTTAATGGTACAACTCGGTAGAACCTAGGACTATGCTCTTGACCACTTAATGAATGTCCACAGAATAAATTGACACTTTGCTGGTAGCTGCTGGTCATTGCTGGTCATTATCACTCAGCCACTGCCAATATCGCTTAACCGAACCATGAGGTCATCGCTAAGGAAAATTTGTCATAGCCATTAACCAACTACGTATTCTATAAACGAAACTCTTCAGAAAACGCTCTTACAAGATTGCTGCTCTACCAAGAAAGTTGTACGGCTTCACATCACTTGCTATGCATGCTGTGGTTGAGCAGCGGACATAAACATGACCTGCAGGGTCATGCGCACGTGACCCGTATGCTTGTAGGCCGACCCCGATGTTGATGGGCGTGGCCGATGGGATTGCCAGAGCTGAAGAAGTTGAGTGTCGTGACTTCCAGATGACATTCACATGACTTGCACGCCGGCTGTGACTGTTTTTTCATGCGATTTTCAATATCCAAGGTTTTCCAGGAACTTCAGTATCATACTACAACAACAGCAAAAATGGTCGCCTCTAACGTGTCTAAGTAAGTTGATTTGCAAATGGGAGAACTGCGGACTCGATGTTTATCGTCAAAATTGAGTTCTGTCTGTTTTTGGAGTCTCACAGCGATAGGAAAACTAACATAATAGCGACTTAATCTGGGAATTAGTTAAGAAACAATCTTCCTTCTTGGTGAAGAGCAATGGTGTCCAATTCGCCAGAGACCCGCTCAACTTGACCAAGAAAAACACCAAGACCAGCTCTGGTTTGGCCAACACCAAGGCTTTGTCTGTCAGCGAGAAGAACGGAAAGATCGTTGTCAAGTCTCTTGTGTCCAAGAACATCAACAAGCCAAACAAGTCTGTCCACGTCCAGACCTTCAACGAATACAAGCCAGCCAGAAAGACTGCTTTGGCTGTCTCCAACTCTGCTAAGGGTTACAGAGACGACTTGAGAGTCGTTGCTGTCAAGGCTGCTTCCCAATACTCCAGAGGAAAAGGTGTCAAGAAGACTTACCCTGTCAAGTCTAGAAAATAGATGTATGTAACGGCCTAATCTCAACTTCTTACAAATTCTGTTCCCATTGAGTATGGGAGTGTCACAGAGACGGTTGCCTAGGGCTCTGTGTCACAAATGTAGTACCTGACTTCTGTTGTAGCCACACGTTTGGGCATTCTTGAATCAGGTGCCCTGTACCAATACATGGCTTGGATAGTTGAGCCCTGTTGCCTCACTGGGTTCTTATTTGGGAGGCTCTGGGGTGCTGTAGTCAGTAACAGCCTCGATTGCTTCCGTGGTCTAGTCGTTACCCGTGGCTCCAGAGCTCGGAAATGGTGGTGGGCGCAAGGCAATTGAGGGTGCGAAGTTATGCACCATTATGGGTCCACTCCTTCGACATGGGACCACGCATGGTCGATGCCACTGTTGCCGTTTAACCATAGAACATTTGCGAACCCGTTTTTGGTGAGAAAAATATCGCGATTGGCTTGATATATATAACTAGATCCGGAGCGTAGACCAGGAGAATAGTCCGTCATCGTTGCTGCTCATTTGACAGGTTTAATACTGGTGATCTATTAGAACCACCTGGTTGTGCTGCTGTGTTATAACTACACTCTTAATCTTGCCCAGACTTTCCAAGTGTTATCCTTAGGAAAGCTGATTTATCTGAACCTAATTGCTTTTCAATATAATCAAGCTGAGTTCTCAGAACTTGCAACCCCCACAATCCACCACTGCCTCTACAACAAATCACAAAATGGCACCAACGTTGCTTCCTCAGTTGCCAAAAATCATTACCAACGGTGCTAGCTTCAAGCACGATGAAATCCAGTTAAACAGTGCTGGAAGCTCGTTGTTCCCAGACGTTAACATGAACCAGTTCAATCCGATGTCTCCATCGTACGTGCCATTGACTGCTTCCATCACTCCAGTGGAGATGCCAGAATTTGTATTTGATTTCAAATAGACTGATGTCAAATAGACCTGCTTATATTTAGATTGTCTTGTGTTGTTTTTTGTTGCTTAATAGGTTTAGGAGATGGGTCTTTATCTGTACATTAGAAGGTGGACTCAAGGCTCCATGGTACATTAGAAGGTGGAATACAGGCTTCATGATACATTACTCGATTGTAGCTGTCACTCTGTCTGCAAGACATATAATCATTAAATTACTGGCATTGTAGCAGTGTTCTCTTCGCTCTTAATCCTCGACTCATTTTATCACGACCTCGATACTTGAGCCTGTCAGCATGCAGCCAACGTACCGTTCACCAGGATGAATGCCATAATAGTTGCAGAAATCATGTTACCGTGAAAAATCTTCCCATGGGCTAAAAATAACTGCGGAAAGACAGAACCGCAGAGCTTAATAATATGGAACTCATATTTAGACTGTTTTGGATTTTCCTTAGTGCGCGTGGGACTCAATTTCCGCGGGTACTTCCTCAGGAACTACCATGTTGTCAACTCGGTAGAACAATGGCAGCTTGCTAGTGCTACGTTTCACCAGATAAAAATGAAAAACTAGTTCTGTGTTTTCTGTAAAAAGTTGCGACGTCTCAATTAAATAAAAATTGACTCCGAGCATCCAGCATTGATTTTGTCTTGACATACCATCTTGTCATGCTGTGGTTATACAGCATGCCAGCTTGGACTTGGTAACACACACTATTAATACAACCACACGCCACAATTCAATCCAGTAACATTTTAAATGATT
Source organism: Saccharomycopsis guyanensis (assembly GCA_030578595.1). Lineage (NCBI taxonomy): Eukaryota > Fungi > Ascomycota > Saccharomycetes > Ascoideales > Saccharomycopsidaceae > Saccharomycopsis > Saccharomycopsis guyanensis. The sequence continues at coordinate 146,691 of JAJMSQ010000019.1, forward strand.
TAAATAATGATTCTAAACAAGATCGGTTGTTTAGTGATCTCGTCAGTCGTATTGTATTATTTTGTAAGCTCGTCAGCACGATTTTGTCAATTTGTAGATTGTCACAGTTTACATGGGTATGCAAGATTATTCATCAAATCACCTAAAAAATCACACCTCATTCCACAAATACTTCAAAATAAATCAATCAAATAATCTACTGACCAAGAATCTCAATCTCCAGTTTCTCTGTCTTGATCTCGTTGACGGTGGTGCGGATAATATAAATAGGGGGTCAATATACACCCAAAATATGAAAATTACCCTACCTTTAATCAATATGGGTTGACAAAAATATTTCACTATGAGTTAACAGTCAAAGATGCAAAGGTCGATTCAAAGAGCGTTCAGCACGGCTGGACGAGTCAGTAATAAATTAGAGAACGGAGTGTGGACCAAATTTGAACTGCGATCTTCAGAATTGAAAATTAAAAATGAGACTTTACGTCAAGAGATTTTGAATGGAGTGGATCCAAAGAAAGGTCCTTTGACTATCAAGAGAAGAATAAATAAAATTGCATACAACTCGCCAGAAGGATTAGACGAAGTGTTTCCTTTGGCATACAATTTTCTCCAAAAAGAAGCAAACAAAGTGTACCAAAAAGCAGAAACCGAAACAGATGGGTCTGTGAAGAAGAAGTTACTTGTGGAGGCAGAGAAGTACAATCCAGAAGTGCTCTACAAAGTACAGTTTGGAAACCCAGATAATCTTGATCTCCTGCAACCTGTTTACCAGCACTATTACAAGACCAAGAATTTTGAAGGGTATGGAAAGATGTTGCTTATGCAAAGAGTTGAGCAATTGCATGTGATTCCAGATTCGATTCCAACCATTGATCCTCAGATGGAGCTTCTGGTGAAATTCATTGGTGAGTCTGGAGTCAACAGATTCATCGAGCCAGGTGAAACTTTATCTAGTAGAACCACTTCCAGACCTCCAATCTTCCAAATAAAATCGTTTGAAAAGCTCAATCCTGAAGACAAATACACCATCTTAGTGGTGAACTTGGATGTGCCGGATCTTGAAGCCAATTCGTTCTGCACCACTTTGAACTATGGTCTTAAGAACTTGAAATTGGATTCCAATAACCAGACAATCAAGAATGGCGAGACCATAATTGATTATCTTCCACCAGTTCCAGAGAAGAATACTCCTACTAATCGGTTTGCAGTTCTTTTATGCAAGCAAGAATCCACCATGGACACTACAGTTGAAGAGCCAGAGTTTGATTTGAGACGATTCTTAGAGGCTAACAAGTTGACTCCTGTTGGAATTAACTGCTGGAGAAGCAGTTGGGACAGTTATGTCAGTACTGTTCGTGAGATGTATGCACTTCCAAAGGGGAGAGTGTTCCATAGAGTGCGGAAATAAGCAGGATTGTAAATACATGTACATATTAAGAACGTATTGGAGAAACTTGAGTTGTGGGGACTACATAAAGGAGAGATCTAAGTTGGTAGGTTGGTAGAGTTGTGGCCTCGGTAATTTGTAGCAGATGATATGTAGTAGGTTACTGCACAGTACGATGGACCTTAACATACTACGTCCACTATACTTGTGCCTTAGTTCTTCCAGTACTACTATGTGCCTACCACAAGTATCAAAAAATTTCAAAGATTTTCTCAATTACAACACTGTAATACTTGAACATTGTCACATACACTGCCACATATATCATTCAGATACTGCAAACAGCATATTCTCACAATCACTACTACCTGCTACTAACATCATGCAATTTCCAACCACACCATATTCACAAAACCCACTACACTCCTCGTCAGAATATACAATTGCTTATTAATAGTTTCTCATATTAATACCTCATTTCAACGTCTCAATGCTGCTCAAGATAACCTTGGCAAAGTCCAAGTTCTTGTCGTCCAAGTTAATCTTAGACAAATCAGTTCCAGCAGGCTCATCTTTTTTATTCAGTTCGGCAAACTTGTCCTTGGCTTCAGTGATCAATTTTTCAACCTTGCTGTATTTGGCAGCAGTAGCTTTAGCGCTGGCTTCTGATTTCAATGTCATTCTGTGGTAGAAACCATAAACTATACCTGCACCCAAAGTGGAGTATCTCAAGACCTGGAAGTTAGTTATTTGAACTGGTACAATTCAGAAGAACTGAAAAACACTCACGTTAAATGTCGAACTCATTGTTTCTTAGTATGCTGGTTCTAGATATTATATGCCACTGAATGTGATTTTCACTACCTGCTAAAAAAATCGTTTGATTGGAGGGCCTCACGTGATCATCAAGCGGAAAAGTAGCAAAAAGAATTGAGCGGTCGGAGAATCGAACCCCGGTCCCATGCTTGGAAGGCATAGATGATAACCACTACACTAACCGCCCATTTCTGGAAGTTTTGGAGATGTGTGTTGGTTTGGTTGAATGCAGTGTTTTGGTCTGGTGTGCAGGTGTTGGTTGAGGTTCTCTCATGAGTTGCACGCTGTCTCAGTAGAAATATTCTTTTCTCTATCGGAGTCTGTTGGTCAGTAATGAATTACTGCTCCATGGACATTGTCAGTTTCTTGTGATTTAATTAAGAAGCACTCAAAGGCAGTCAAACTGAAAACGGTCCCTTTCGAAAGTGTACCTTACACCTTAATTGTCAACAGAAAAGCCAAATGATGTAATCATTGTCTATTTTAAGCTATCACGTAACTTCAAGTCAGGGATTGGATGACTGAGTCTAGTATCTTATTGCAAGACCTACTTCTCTAATGCTTCTCTCATGCTTCCCAAAGTAGAACACATGGTGAGATGGATCAACGGATACAAACGGAATGAATCAGTGGAATGTCTTACATACCCAACTAACACCCTCACACCCTCACTAATAACAAGATAGAGTCAACAACCAACCAGATCAAGCTCGGTTAAGTAACCAAAGTACGGGTCGATGTGAGTAGCTTACGTTAGCAAAGGTGTGATATGCATGACGCAAACCATAACATATACGACCCGAACCCACGGCCCCGGTCACTACTACATCAACTATATAATCTCAGCATCAGTCTCTGATTAGTGATCGTCAACAAATAAATACTGACAAACTCTCGCCAGAGATCTGGACCAAGGTTGACAGTGAGTGTGCCAAGCCCCGGGTAACGCACACAATCACAGGGTAACATTAGTAATTGCGATTTCTAATCTTAGTCATCATTTTTTTGAGTGTTAGAGCTTGCTATTGTTTTTGCATAAGTCAGAAAGTTATAACGAATATTGAACAGTGAGTGGATTTTTAGAAGTTTCTAATAACTAGTTGTTGGTTATAGCAGCAGGAAAGTAAGCAGTGCAGTTTATTATGTTTTACGCGTTCGTTTGACGTTTATTGTGGAGTGGAGGCATTGTTTTTTCTGGCAGCTTTATAATCGATTACTGTTATTAGTTGGCAGGTTATGTAATACTAATCAACCAGAACCCAACATGAGCGAATCATTTACTGCGTGGAATGCCAAAGTCAAGAGTAAGTATAGGAGACTGGAAGTGGAGGATTTTAGTGCTGGGTGTTTGTTTGGAATATTTTTGTGGTTGTCCAAGAAATTATAAATCGGCAAGCTTCTGAGACATAGGAGGAGAATGTATACTGACAGTACAGACGATCAAATAGATCCGAGTTTTAAGAGCTCGTTAGCAGGGTCTGCGTTCGAAGAAGCTATTGCTGCTTCAGCTACTGCGTCGTCTAACAACGGGTCGAGTAAACCAGATGGAGATTCGCAGACACAGGAACAGAAAGATGCTAATGCTAACAGTACGTTGTTGCAGGTAGCAACAGAAGAAGCTTTGGCCACACGTAATGGGAGACCTTTGAATCCAACTAAAAGAGCTGCTCAAAATAGAAACGCTCAGAGAGCGTTCAGATTGAGAAAGGAGCATTATATTAAGGAGTTGGAGAACCAGGTAGGCAAGACACGAGACTTAGAGGAGGAGATTGAGAACCTTAGAAAAGAAAACCAGGAGCTTCGTAACTATATATTGACGTTGCAGTCGAAACTTTTGTCGGATGTTCCACCGTTGAACATTAAGAAGTGAGGGTGGGTGTTGGTAGAGAGATTGGTAGAGGAATTGACTCTGTTGATTGGTGTTTAGGAATTGGATGTTGACATGGTGTTGGCATCTTGTTTCTTGCACTGTTTTTGTGTATTGTATAGACTAGACTGCGTTGAGCAAAGGAATGTTACCTTGGGTTTTTGTAGGGGGGTTAGTTGGAGATGGATGTTGTTAGATGGAGGTAGCTTAGTTGAGAATAGTTTAGGTGGAAGTAAGTCTGGAGTGTGTTAGTACAGAGTAGTTTAGGTTGAAGTGGGTTGGTTAGAAATGATGCTAAGTGGTTTGAGAAACTATGGTCGGAAGTGCATTGGTGTAACTGAACTTCTATCAGAAGTTTGTAGTATTAGTTTCACATCAAGCTCCATAGGAGTAGCTGTGAAGGATCAATGTAACTATGCAGTGTTAGATGTACTGTAAAGCGAGACAGAAATCTATGTGCAGTACTAAGAGCAGTAGAGACCGGAATACGACTCTCCAAACTGAGAGAAAGTACACGATTACTAACAACATAATCTTATCAAACGACCAGAGCCAGGATAAAATAATACTACTTCAAAGCAAACAGTAAAGTACAACAGTGAAGGAGAGAGGGACAGAGAGACAGAGAGAGACAGAGGATGCGAGAGAAACAGAGAGAGAGACAGACACCCAAAATATAAGGAGAACCTACACAAGATACAACCTACATAAGAACCCCAATGAAAAGCCCAAATCAAACAAATAAGTAAACAGCCATAAATTTAAAAACCAGAAAACGAACCATCAGTATTTATTACAGAATACACCTCTCACTCTCTATGTATCCACTGTGCATCCATTACGAGCCCCGACCACACGCGTCCTTACGCGTCGCTATATTCTACTCTTCTCCAAATATCCAACACTAACAAACAACACTAACAAACAATGCCCTCAGTCAACCCTGGAAGAGTGTCCGAACTGGACATGGGGTTCTATTACAAGAACCTCCTACCATTCAAACAGATATACAAATGGTTGAACCATTCTGAAACAGAGATCAACAAGAGTTTCACCAACAGAGAGTTTGCATTCGAGTTCAAGAGTGGTGCTTACCAACGGTACAATTCCTATGGGTCTATGACCGAATTCAAAAACTCGGTTATCAAGGCCAACCCTACTCGGTTTGAAATTGGTGCTGTTTATTCTGTCAATCCAAAAAACAGAAAGACTCTTCCTAAATCAGCTATGAAGGCAGTAGAAAAAGACTTTGTGTTTGATATTGATTTGACCGATTACGACGGAATCCGGACATGTTGTTCCGGAACCGATATCTGTGGCAAATGCTGGAAGTTTATAACTGTAGGAAGCCGGATCATTGAACGTGCGTTAAGAGAAGACTTTGGGTTTGAGAACATGGTGTGGGTGTTCTCTGGAAGAAGAGGTGCACATTGTTGGATCAGTGATGCTAAAGCTCGACAATTAACTGAGCAGAAACGTAGAGCCGTGGTGGAGTACTTGGATGTGCTTGGGAAAAAGAAAAATATCAAGAACGGGTTGAATATTCGAAGACCGTTGCATCCACATGTCAAGAGATCGTTTGAGATATTGAAACTGGCTTTCAAAGATATAATATTAGACGAGCAAGACCCATGGCATTCTGACACAAAAGCGTTTGACCAGCTCTTGCCGATGATCTCAGACAAGCAGTTTGCTGAGCTTCTTAGACAGCACTGGGTTGCTCATCCTAACAGAACCAGTCTGGAGAAATGGACCGACATCAAGTTGATCTATGAGAAGAACAACAAGTTGCTTAGTGTGCAGCAGTTCCAGAACATCCGTGAAGACATTATCATTGAGACGTTGTACCCACGGCTTGATGTGGAGGTGTCACGTCAATTGATCCATTTGTTGAAGTCGCCGTTCTGTATCCATCCAGGTACTGGTAATGTGTGTGTTCCGTTTGATGCAGAACTCATGTATCAAGATTACGAGAACGAGCTTGTAGGACATGCTGAAAAGAAAGGGTTTGATCCAATGCACTCGCCTAATTTGCATCAGTTGTTAGCTGAGTTTGATGAGAACGGAGCACAGACAAACAGTGAGAGCTGGGACAAGACTAGCTTGAAACCGTACGTCGAGTTGTTTGATAAGTTTGTTAACAGTTTGGAGTTGCAGGAGCAGCAAGCGAAGAAACGGAAGTTGTCAAGTTGAGGAGTGGTTGGGTGTTGCCAGGTTTTACTGGATAATTGGAACTTTAATGAATGTGTTACTAGATTTGTAGGAGAGTTGTAATCGTACGTTACAGAACTTTATGAAGAATCGGGTACTGATGAGTTACTGAGATTTGTAAAGATGTATGCTATTTATGTGTCACTGAGATTTGTAGAGATGTGTGCTACTGATACTAGGATTTGTAAGAATCGATAGATACTCTCTGCTACTACACTACTGAATTTGTGAGGAAATGCCAATGAGAATGTATCTCACAGCTTCTATCTACACTGCAAGGTATGTTAACAGGACAAAAAGTCATTAATTATTAGTTCATGGTGCATATCAATGAAGGCATTAGTATCTAATCATACTTGATTAGAGCCATCAGTGCAGCATCAATACAACAACATCCCGCATGCTAACACCACGCCAACGCCCTCACTTCTTACCAATCCCCAATCTCGCCTCCACCGCTCTGGCTCTTCGTTCTCTCTCAACCCTTCTTCTTTCATCCTCACTCAAACCTTGCATGGCAGACTTATCCAACGACGGTCCCAACAGCTTGCCCTCTCCAAACTTCTTGACAGTGATATCTCGCGGTTTCAGTTTCTCCTCCTCAATCATCCCTTTCACCAACTGACGTCTCTTCTCATCTGCTTCTTGCTGTTCTTTCAAGATTGCATCTGCACTTATGCCTGGTCCAACATGTGCAGCATCCCAGTCCCAACCTTGAGGATTCTCAAACCGAGCTTTCTGGAACTCCTGCCTAGTTTGATCATCCTTGGCTACGTCCCAAGCAGTCTTACCTCTTTCATTGACCACTGTAGGATCGGCTTTCAACACATGCAACAAATAGAACACTATACGATGGTACCCATAATCAGAAGCAACATGCAAAATCAGAGCTCCATGGTACTTCTCAGTAGGCAACAAACGGTACTGGTTCACATCAATACTGTTCTTTTTCAAGAACACCACCAACAAAGGAAGCTTACCTTTCTTCATCAACAGCAACAACTCAGTTGTCTGCTGATGCTCAGGTTCACGTTGAGGAGACCTGGAACGAGATTTAGAGCTGGTCTGGATCTTCAGAACTTGCAACCGTTTCTGTTTCTCGTTCTCCAACTCAGCACTCCGGTCTACTTTCGGAAGGTTCGCTATCAGTATATACGTTAAGGAAACCCAAGCTTTCTTCAACTCTTTCAAAGTAGCTCTTCTGGTAGGGAACGGGAACAGCTTCACTCTGGCATCATTCTTCAAAATATTGACATCGTCAACAATCATATTATAATTATGTCTTGTGTTGGCACGAACAAATATCGTCTTGCACTGTTTCAAATACGGCTGCCATTCTTCAAGAACCTGTTTAATGTCGTTAGCAAGTGCCTGTTCATTGTACCGTCGAAGACTAGACCCTGCAGAGTTCGCTTTGCCTTTGGCATTGTCCATTGCACTCTGCAGACCTCCCTGTTTACGTCTGGTGGTGTATCTATGTACAGCTTTGTGTTTGACAAAAAACACTGTTTGCTCAAGCAAATCTGTTTCTGTTGCTTTTATGAACTTCTTGCCTTTCTGAGGTTTATGAGAAACAATTGCTGCAGCAAAATGACCTCCACCAACCATGAACAACGCCGTCACAGACTCTTTGGCTTGGTATCTGAATGTGAGTAGTGACCCAAGAGGATTCTCAAGCTCTGCAGTGGTGAAAAGTGATTTGTATATCGAAAGAGACTTTGAATCTTCCTGATGTGAACTAATATCGAACTTGGCAATCTTGTCTGATTTGAAATAGATTCTGGCTGACCGGGTATTAAGAAATGAGGGTTTACTTGACGACAGATTGTCTTGAATGAGTGGAGTGGCGGTCAAATCAGAGTTACGTTTGTACAAATTGTATCCATAGCTGTCATCACCTTCGTCTTCACTTGCACTGTCTTCACTTTCCGTATCACTTCCTTCACTTTCGGGTTCTTCAGGGATGGTGTCATCGATTACAGCAGGTTTAGTCTGAGTGATGGTTTCCAGAACATTGGTCTGGGTCTCAATCACAGGTATTTCAGAAGCAAGAGTACTTGATTTCTCAGCAACTTGTTCTGGATTTTGTTCTGGAACTTGTTCAGCATCTTGCTCTCCAACCTGTTCAGCTGCTTTCTCTGACAGAGAACTACTCAAACCCGAATTGATCCCCACAGTACTACCTACCTTTCCCTCCTTTGGATACACAATTCGAGGCAACTCTTCAGAGATTTGATTCAATTCTATCGACGGCTGATCTTTAGGTCTGGACACTAGCCTCGAATCTTTGTCAAAATACAACAACTGTAAATCTTCAAGAACATCATCTTTAAGATTGAACACCGACAACTCGGCGAAATTGATACCCTGTTTTGACATTGGAGTATAGTATCGACAATAAGTTCTACCTGAATGTCTGGTATATCCAGGTGCACCAAGGCCACCCCACGTGACCTGTATAACAAATCATGCACGGTTCTGCAGCTCCAGGTTCCATGGTCAACCACTTGCAACAAGATGACGGCAGCAAAAGTTTCCAAAGTGTCAGAAATTACGTCCTAGAGATAACAGAAGCCAAGTTTCTTGACAGAGGATCTGGAAGCGGCTCGGCGTAAGCAGCTTGGGTCTTGGCGACTCTCCTGAACCGAACAGGCAGCCAGTGAGCCAGATCAAGACTAGTGTCGTGTGGTGCCTTGTGTAAAGACATATAATAAAACACGAGATTGCAGGACGATCAAGCCGTTGCGTGATTAAAAGTCTGGGCAGGGATGATACAGAGTTTTGGAGGCGTAGGTTGTGGTGGTGGTGGGTTAGAATAGGTTTAGTGTGGGGAGGTAATAGAGGCTAGTAGAGGCTAGACATTCAGAAAGGAGTGTAGATCAGGAGTTAGTAAAGGAACTAGTAAAGGAGTGGAGTAGTGGAGTAAACCCAACGGATACCCATGGTAAAGTCACCAGCGGCAAAAAAGTACAATGCATCCAAGGATTGGGAAGGCAAGGGTGGCACAACGGAACATCAGCAGCGTTGGTGGTGGCTAATCTTGAATGCCTTTCCTTTAGGCAAGTGGGATAGTCCTTGGGGCCGGATACTTGGGCGTGGATACTGGCGGGCCGCCTGGAATGGAGCAGCGGGCGGCCTGGAGATTATTTGCAGACGGCAAGGCACCGGCTGCAGCCTGCTATCGAACGACAGCGCAACTGTTATCTAGCGTCCTGACATAATACATGGCACGGCAATATACTCCACCTGCACAGGAATAGCAAAACATTGGGGATCACACGAGGCGACTGCCTTTCTCTGAGTTCCAGATCACTTACAGATCAAGAGGCCCATTGCCTGAGTTGCCAGGTATGATGAGGCCCGGCAGGATCTATAATTAGATGGCAATGTGTTTTGAATTGTTAATTGGATAGACAGAGAGAGAAAGAAAGAGAAAGAGTTTTGGAAAGATAACGAATCAGACACAGAAACCTGCCTGGTCTCTCTTTGACCACAACCCCTACGCAACTTTTGAGACCCTTCCACGACAAAGCCAATACCAAGACTCCCAAGACTCCAACCGAGTGCAACACCAGGACACTCTGCGGCAGCGCAGCACCGCGCACAGCCGCGCGTCAGCATGCATCGAGACAGCCGTGCCAGTATAGCGAGCCCTGAGTTTCAACCCACAAGGCTATTACTACTAGCCCACTATAAATATAAACGGATTTTCCCCATGGCTGATTCCAGGATTCATCATCACACTCCACGTTGCAGAACATGTCTTACGACGAAAAGAAATTCGACCAGAAGCTGGCTTCTGAGGTCTACACCACCGAGATCCAAGAGATCAAGTCGTTCAACCAGCAGTCCGATCTCCATGGCTGGGCCAAGTTCAAGGACGGCTTCAAGAAAAGAGACTCCAGCGCAGCCATTGTCATGGAGAAGTCCATCTCCCAGAGACATGTCATCATGATTGCCTTGTCGACCGGTGTCGGTACCGGGCTCTGGGTGGGTTCTGGTAAAGCATTAGCCAAGGCTGGTCCTGCTGGTGTGCTTGTTGGCTATGCCATCATCTCTTTTATGGTTTTCTTTGTCATTGACAGTGCTGGTGAGTTGGCTGTTGCCTACGGAAGCTTGAACGGAGGGTTCAACGCCTACCCAAGAAAATTCCTCGACGACTCTATTGGCTTCTCTGTTGGTTGGAACTACGCTATTCAATGGTTGACTGTGTTCTCGTTGGAATTGGTCACTGCTTCTATGACTCTCAAGTACTGGACCCAGATCAACTCCGATATCTTTGTTGGACCGTTCTACCTTCTTATTCTTGCCATCAACTTCTTTGGTGCTAAGGGTTTCGGTGAAGCTGAGTTCTTCTTCAACACCACCAAGTTGATCACCATCTCTGGGTTCATCATCCTTGCCATCATCCTCGACCTTGGTGGAGCCGGTAAGAAAGAGTTCATTGGAGGTAAGTACTGGGAAGACCCAGGCGCATTCAGAAACGGATTCAAGGGTCTCTGTAACGTGTTTGTTGCTGCTGCCTTTGCTTTTGGTGGTACCGAATTCGTTGCCTTGACTGCTGCCGAACAATCCAACCCAAGAAGAGCCATTCCTCAAGCCATCAAGATCGTCGGTTACAGAATCATCTTCATCTTCATGATCGCCTTGCTCATGGTTGGTTTGCTTGTGCCATACAACTCCGACCAATTGATGGGTTCTGGAGGAAGTGCTACCCACGCTTCTCCATTCGTCATTGCCATCTCGTCCCACGGTATCAAGGTTCTCCCACACATAATCAACTCTGTGATCTTGTTGTCGGTGCTCTCTGTCGCCAACTCTGCTGTGTACTCCAGTTCCAGAACCGTGCAATGTTTGGCCGAGCAGAACTTTGCTCCTCAATGGATGAACTACATCGACAAAAACGGTAGACCATTGGTCGGCTTGATCATTGCTGCTATTGCCGGTTTGTTCTCGTTCGTCGCTGCCTACAAGGAAGAGGAAACCATCTTCAACTGGTTGTTGTCCATCTCTGGTTTGTCCACCATCTTCACCTGGTCCACCATCTGTTTCTGTCACATCAGATTCAGAAAAGCCATGGCTGCTCAAGGTAGATCCTTGGGAGAGTTGGGTTACAAGGCCAAGACCGGAGTCATTGGTTCCTACATCGCCATTGCATTGAACGCGTTCATTCTCATTGTCCAGTTCTGGATCTCGTTGTTCCCATTGGGATCCAAGGGTAAGCCAGACGCGATCTCGTTCTTCCAAAACTACTTGGGTGTCATTGTCTTGCTCATCTTCTACTTTGGCCACAAGCTCTACACCAAGAACTGGCAGTTCATGTACAAGCCGGAGGAAATCGACTTGATCTCCGACAGAAAGATCTTCGACGCCGACGTCACTGCTCAGGAAGAGGCCGAGCACAACGCCAGAGTCAAGAACGGTCCGTTCATCCTCAAGTTGCAGAACTTTTTCTGTTAAACACCATCCCAATCCGTCTACTCGGCACCTGTTGATCGGTTGCTGCCGGCTAGTCGTTCGATCTTGCATCTCATCATTTACTTTTAGCATCTTCGAATATGGATCCCCTTATTCCTGATACACTATTTTACTTCAGTTCGTTTGTACCCATTTATCCATGTTATTCTTAGTTGTTGTAGGTTGCAGCGAGGTGGTTAGCAGTGAGACGAGGAAATAGCTCAAGCATTGAAGTCTTTTTTAGAGGTTGGAGTATCAGTAGAAGCTTTCAGGAAGAGAGCTAGCATGGAACAAGTTAGTAGCTTAAGCATCAAAGTGCTTTTTAGAGGTTGGAGGATCAGTAAGCTTCCAAGAACAGAGCTAGCAAGATGGAACAAGTTAGTAGCTTCAAGTAGCGAAGCGGTGCTTGTCACTGTGAAGCATCAATAAAGACACTTCCTGGGCCAATCAGTTGTAAGTAGTTGACAATTCTAAACGTCACAACAAATCTCATCGGTCAATCCTGAAGTTGGAGTCTAACACTAAAAATTTCAGATCAATGTTGAAGTAAGTAAACTAAGAATGTCACCTAGTAGTCATAAACAGCACCACCATAACAATGAACCTCGGATTCAAAGAAGCCATAGTTTCCACACAATACTACTCTTATCAGGCATTTTCCTACCCCTGTTCTCTACCCTGCTCTTCCCTCCGTTTCATCGAATGCCTCTGTTTCAATATCGAAGCTCTATTAGTCTTGTACCCCACTGGATTACGAGGCTGAGGAATCCGACTCTGTCTAGCCTTCGTCACACCCTTACCACTTGTTCTAGGTTTAACAAACCCACTGGACTCCGTTTCACTGGTGGTTGTTTCACTTGTATGCTGGTCTCTTGACGGATTGACCACAAACGAATCATCATTAGAATAAGCTACGCTTTCGTCTTCTGGTTCCCCATTCAATTCGCTGATCTTGTTCTTCAAATCACTGATTTTCAAATTGATTTCGTCTGTTTTCAATTTACTAACAAAACTCTCGTCGTTGGGAGCTTCTGAGAACTCAGTGCACCATGCATTGATATTAAGTCCATAGATCAATGAGCCTATACCTTCATTGAACGAAGTGAAGTTCTCATGTAGTTTCTGCAATTTTAAGAGGTTTTCGTCAAGAGCAGTTAAATTCTCTGATATTGATTTGAAAGAATCTAAATCGTCGACAAGGGAGTAGCCCTGGGCCAGCTTCAGTTTAATTGATTTGCTCATTGTGGATTAGACGTGCAAGAAAGAGATGCGTGCAGAGAAAAACAAAGCGCGTAGAAGAGAGCCAGAGGGAGCCAAAGAGAGGGAGCCAAACAAATAACCAGAGACAACTAACCAGAGAGAACAAGCAGACAAAACAAGTAGTAAACAACACTTGTAGTCAAACAATCAGCTCTAAGAATTATAATTAGTCAATTCTTACTAACAAAATCTTAACCAAATATCTTGTTCTAGAAACACCCGTTAGTACTAAGTACGACTCTACTGTATAATCTACAAAACAAAACATGGACTAACCGGGAAGCAACACGTGACCCACAGTCTCCAACAACACCACTAATCCAGGGTCCAGCAACCGTCACTACATGTAAACTCAAAACCCCAACAACATGACCTTAGAACAGCCCCGAGTAATCGAGAATGTTCTGGAAGTCAATAAACTTTGGGGAGCAGTCTAAAAAACCAGTGATCACAAGCCAAAAACTCAGCAAAAGTAATCAGCCGGTCTGACAAATCACATGGGGGCCACCCCGAAACCACTAAACGCCCCCAAAGAAAAAACAGCCCTCGGTTTGCCCCACTGTCAAGCAGAAGTCAAAAAAAAGGATAAGTCAGCAGCAGTATATATATATCGAGGGCGACCAGGATTTGGTTGGAACTGTTGGAAAATAGTTTTTACCTGAGTATACCACCGAGTAATGGGCATGAAACCTCAGTCGCCTAAGTTCTGGACAAAAGGGTCTGGCCAGTACGAGCGCAATGGTGCAGACATCAGTAGCCCTAGTGTCAACGGAGCGTACTTCAGTGATTCAGATCTCAGCTACGACCACCACGAATCAAGCTTGAAACACTCGAAGCTGATCAGTGCTCATACCAAGTCAAGAAGAAGTCTGTCACGGTCCAGTGCCAAACGGGTGCCGCACTCCAGTGACGATTTGTTGGAGGACGACGGGGTGCACTCATTGAGTAGCAAGTTCAAGCACTTGTTTAAGTCTGAGCAACATGCTGCTGGGTTGGACTGTGCTGTGATGGAGGAGTCGTCCGAGGACGATTTCTCAGAGCGCAACACTGTTTCTCCGGAACGGATCTCGTTTGACAAGCGAGGTCTAGCACTGGACAGACGGGTTGCTTCGCTTTCTCCTGACAAACGGTCCGATTACAAAGTGGTGGGCAACTTGATTCTCTACGACGACGGCACCCACGAGCACCGGTTGAAGCCTGCCAAGTTGTTGGAGAAGGCTGGAGGCAGCAACATTCCTGGTGTGGCATTGTTGTCGGGGTTCTTGAAATCCAAGCCTGCTTCTGGTGACGAGAAACATGACAGCTCCATCAGTATATTCACGAACCGGCCAGACCTCAAGTTGCTTGTAGAGTTGCGCAACAAGAAGTTCGAGCAGGCTCCTCGGTACGTGCCTCGTCGGGCCATGCGGTCGGAAACGAGGAGTGTTGACGACAGTGACGAAGACTCGGAGCCCGAGATCGACGCAGCCATTGGCAAGCCTCAGTTGGAGTTGATCAACAAGTTGGCCGAGACCATCGAGAAGAAGGAGTTCAAGCCGAACAGCCACGAGCTTGATATTAAGCTTAGTGCCAAGTACGGAACTGCTCAGGGGATATGTGGGAAAGGGTCGTACGGAGTGGTGAAGCTCGTAGGCAAGATCAACGCCAAGACACGGCCGGAGAAATGTTTTGCGGTGAAAGAGTTGAAGAAGAAGCCGGACGAGGACATGTCGCATTTCACCAAGCGGCTTATCTCTGAGTTTATCATTCTGTTGTCGCTCAACCACCCGCACATCATCAAGACCTACGACTTGATGCGCAACTCCAAAGGGGTGTTCTCGGAGGTGCTAGAGTACTGTGTGGCTGGCGATTTGTACAGTCTTGTCCACGAGACCGAGGGTGACGGGCTCCATTATATTGAGGCCGACTGTTTTTTCAAGCAGATCTTGAACGGAGTCATCTACATGCACTCTAAAGGTATTGCCCATTGTGACTTGAAGCCAGAGAATATCTTGCTTGACACCGCGGGCACCTGCAAGATCATCGATTTCGGTACCGCAGCGGTGTTCAAGACCAGCTGGGAAGACGATATTCATTTGTCTCATGGAGCCTGTGGTTCTGAGCCGTACGTTGCTCCTGAGGAGTACACCTCCAAGTTCTACGACCCACGTCTTGCTGACGTGTGGGCGTTGGGTGTGATGTACATGGTGATGAGAGTGGGCACGTACGTGTGGCCTAAAGCTAAAGAGGGCGAGGACTTGTTTGATAAGTACTTGAGACTTCGTCCTAAGTATGAGGACTCGTACTCTACTAAGGGGAAGTTTGATCCTATTGAGAACTTGAAAGACGGACCAGACAAGCGGGTGATATTTAGCAAGAAGGAGACTCTTTACGATATCTTGGACCCGGATCCAGAGGCACGGTTGACCTCGTTGGACGTCTATGAGAGTTTGTGGGTCAGCAAGATTGTTATGTGTCATGTTTAATAGATGATTGTGTTGAGTAATGAATTACAATTTGAAAGAAGGTAAT
Organism: Saccharomycopsis guyanensis; assembly: GCA_030578595.1. Classification (NCBI taxonomy): domain Eukaryota; kingdom Fungi; phylum Ascomycota; class Saccharomycetes; order Ascoideales; family Saccharomycopsidaceae; genus Saccharomycopsis; species Saccharomycopsis guyanensis. Next base: position 162,203 of record JAJMSQ010000019.1, read on the forward strand.
GTAGGGAGTAGTTGAAGGCGTTGGACACAAACATATTTGTCAATGTGTTTTCTACCTTTAATAAGATGTTATAATTATTATAATGTGTTTTCTCTGTAAGTGGAGTACCTCATGCTGAGTACCTTATCCAAAGCACCTCATGCTGAGTATCAAACCAAGTACATATGTGTGGGCACTACCAACCCCGTCAGAAACCCTCATTACATAAGCACACCCGCGTCACTTACATAAGCACCCTTATCCAATAAAACCGGGCAATTTTAATCCAGTCTACTCCCAGACAACAACAAGAATGTTTAGTAGAATATTACGTTCCAGCGTCGTTAGAAGATCGTTTGCCACGACCCCAGAAACCGTCACCGTCGTCAAGCCTCCTAGAAGAATCGGAGCTTTCAGAGGCGGGTTTCTTGGGTTCTTGCTTGGAGTCACTGTCACTGGGTTTGGATCTTACTACTACTTGATTGACGAGTACAGAGCCTCCAACAAATTAATAATCGGCGATGTTCTTGCCCTTGAAAAGACTATCAGCAACTTGGAACAGCATGTCAATGTTTTGGAGAAGACTGTGAAATGAGCCTTGTGTGGGAGGAATGTTGCTATCAGTTGCCGGAGGTCGTCTATATATGATTATCTAATATAAGCAGAGAATCGACTAGTGTAGGATGTGTTGTTTGTTTACGTTGCAGTGTTGTGCCCCTGATTATTCCAATGCGATTGACTATAGCTTAGTTAATTGCTTGATGGTTGAGGTCCCTGATGATTGAGGCCCCTGATGGTCTTGCCGTCATGGAGATATGACCGAAATGTGGAGACAGGTGCTGGTGCGAGGTCGGGAAACAGGGCGACAGTGTGCGGAGGGAGTTTAAGGAGGTGTCTGGGCGGGGCCGGTTGAACCGTGGGCGGGGTGATGCCCACGCATAGAAGGATGTAGGCGGGTGGGTCGCCCGAAGTAGCCCAAGGAAGATAAAGGGAGAGTAAGTCAAGGATTAAGGGGAAGGGAGCCCTTCAATTGGTGAACGGATGCGGTCGGATCTAGACGGGTGTTTATGGGAGTCGCCCAAACATAGGGGAGTGCTACAAGGAGGGCATACTTTTGGGTTGTCGATATAGTACAGTCATTGTCAATGGATGGTTCAAGGGAGGTCTGGCTAAGCATTGATATGGTGTGCAATTGGATCTGGTAGAATGTGAGTTTCGCATACTCTTATTGGTTGTAGCATTCGGATAAGCCGCTTCTAGACATTGTTTTTCACCACTCTGTTTCTTTTGCACTCAGACACCTTTCTGTTTCTAGAAGGTACTCCTACAGTATTTTACCCACTGTACTTTTCCCATACTATTTCTCTCACATTATTTCTTCCACATTATTTCTCTGTCTGCATATTACTTCTATCCAAGCTTCTAGAACGACCACCATTGAATCTTCAACCTAAAACCTCTAACAAAAATTAAGCAAATGAATTCTTTCTGTAAACCAATCAACAAAATTAAATTTCATTAATTATCATAAACGTGTAAACCCCTGCTTATCAAATACACTAGGCCCCTCTTCGACCCTACACTCACCAATCTCTAAATTTATTAACAAGAATCACATAAACATTTCGTAACCCATTCCAAACGAACAAGCATAAATAATCTAAACCAATCACCCTCAATGCCTCCATGAAGATCTTCTTTTCTTCTTCTCCATATCCTTATCCTCTCTGCTCTTACTTCTTGTCTCTCTCAGCTTACTTCTAGAAGTACTCTTCTCTCTGAAGAACACTCCCAAAAGCCCACTCTTTCTTCTCATTGGCGACTGGGTTCTCAGCCGCGACTCTGGACTCTTGCTTCCTGGCGAGTCGCTGTCAGAAAACACAGAGTTCAGAACCTTCAGACTAAGCTTGGCCCCCAGACGCTGCAGAGAATTCGATTTCTGTGTAGATAAGTCCTTGAACCGGATATCTGGAGCGGAGTTTCTGGTCTCCAACTGTGGTCTGTGCGTCTGCACCTTTGGAGTCGTGGTGGTATGGTCAACGAACTTGATCGAAGGTGCTTTCCGTTGAACGTGTTCATCTTTAGCAGCTCTCTTGTTGAACTCTGAAGCAGGGATCCGTCTTTGAACAGGCTCGTCTTCAAGAAGCATCGACTTGAATTTCCGAGGCATAAGCAACGACGGATCTCCAGTGATACTCCGCACCAACTCTGCACCCTCGGCATCGTCTTGGAAATCAAGAGCTTTCAATTTCTTGGTCATATAAAGAGATCCGGCAGAAATCAATTCCAATTGATGCTTGAAATATTCAGGGTCCATAGCACTTCCTGGCCCATCGATCTCCATAGGGATTTTGTCCAAGTTTGCATTGAGCTTCTTCTCTTGCTTCACCACAAAATTCTTGATCTTCTCTTTTGTCGACAAGTCAGGCGCAGTCTCAAAGTTCAAATCATTGATCAAAGTCTTGAGCCGCAACAATCGAGGTCTGTCACGGTTGTTTCTAGAAGGAACTGGATCTGGTCTGGAACTATGAGTAGAACGTGACGTCACTGATTCGGTATCAGTTTCGTCTTCAGATTCAGAACTGGAGTCCACTGAGAACTCGTCGCTACGTTTGGAAGAACTATGAGTAGAATGGACACTCTGGTCAGTCGACTGCAGATCTTTATCAGTGTCTTTATCAGTATTCTTCTCATGGTCTTTCTCATGAGTGAAGAGTGCAGGAGTAGACTCAGACTCTTTATTTTGGAATGGTCTGTAACTGTGGACCAACTTTTCTTCGGAATCAAACTGTGCAACTGGGAAAGTCTTGTCAGACAAGTTCTCGAACAAATGCCGTTCAAACTTCTCCATGTTCAACGCAGGAACCACTATCACAGGGATCGTGAAGTTCTTGACGACTCTGTCGGTCAATCGTGATCCTTTCCAACTACTCATAGGTGCAGACCCTTTCTTAGGTTTGGCAGAACACACAAGAAGTGTTGGTGCATAGAGAATGTACGAGTCTTTCAAGACATCTTTAGTACCACCAATAGAGAGATCGATGGTGATCTTGACAATCAAATCGGGGTCGGCAATGGCCATGATATACTTCATGATACTCTTTCCGGTCTTGCGGACCTCCAAATAACTTCCGTAGTCGTCGTAGTACCGTTGGTTGTCGTCCAATTCTGTGCGACTGATACTTCTACTTCTGCTAGTTCTAAGAGCCAGACGAGACCGCGAGCGAGCCGACAACGCACGCTCGTCACTGAATCTGTTTGTTCTTGCGTCCAAGGACACAGAGCCTTGTCGGTTGGACTTACGACGAAGAGCATCAGGGAACAACGAAGAGACCACCACAAGATGGTCACCGTTAGCAAGAAGCCGTTTGATCGCCCAGTCAAGAGCCACCCAGGTGTGTCTACGGCCGGAAATGTACACAAGAATGACTCGGCGAGGATACACCGGGACGAGGTCGGTGGGTTTGCGGTCCTTGTTGGTCAAGTTGTGGTACAAGGCGTTGAAGTCGCGGTGCTGTTTGCAGTAGCAGCACACCTGGTTGTGCATGGCCATGGAGCTTTCCTCGTTCTGTTTCTGGTTCTTCTGGTATTTTCTGTACTCGGAGTCAGACATGGTGACGATATCTCTCTGGGAGAGGGTTGGAGGAGGCTCGCTGACTCTTTTGGTCCCATACAGCGAGAAGAGACTTCTGCTGTCGAGGCCATAGTACTCGGGATACTCAGCAGGATCGACGCCCTCGCTTGGCGACACTCCGATATTGACGGTGTCAAAAGAAACGTTGGACTTGAACAGCTTGTCGTAGAAGCGATCAAGCAGGGACCTGGAAAGACTCCGAGCAGACACAGAACGATAGTAAGGAACAGGTTGGTTGCCGGACAGTTTCTTCGGCTTGGACGAGAGCATCAAGTCGAGGAGTGACTTTGTCTTTGGTTTTTGCGGCTGCTGGTCGCTGATGACACTAGAGTCATCGTCGTAGTTCAAGGCACCAGTGATGCTTGGAAGTGCCATGATTTGAGAACACAAGCGCAAGGATCACAATCGGTGCAGCAGAAAAGAATGAGGTACACAACACAAACCCTTGGGCTGGGAGCAACAACGGCCAGGACAAGTTTGCACTAGGTCTTGGCACCACCGAGGTTAGTGAGATGGACAAGAAACTCGGGCCAAAACACAGTCGAGGAATGGGCCCACCTACGATCGAGTGAGATAAGCGTCCAATAAGGGTGCAAGCGGGTGTCACACTAAGGTTTCCTGTGCAGTTCCAGAACACCTGGGAGCAACAGAGCAGTGCAACGAAAAAATTGTTCGTGGGCCTCAAAAATATGTCACCGGGAGTCTGAGAACATGCGACCGACTGTAGGTTTAGGAACCGTGTCTTGCGATTAGCCACACTTGAGTTCTGGCTAAACTCTACAGGTGGTTCGACCACACCACTGTCCATGCGTCGAGGCTGCGTAGCAACTGTATGCGCCTAGGCTGGACATGAGCCGCCTAGTTGCGATTGGTTTCCAGTGGGGGCCTGGCCAGGGGGAATATTAAAGCCCTCAAAGCCTGGTGGGTCCAGGGATTTGGCACCGCCCAAGGCTGTGATTTTAGGCGGGTCCGTATTGTCCCGACGGGTTGCAAGCCGCCTAAACTTTGTTTGGATATTTTTGTGGGGGAGAAGCTAAGGAGTTGGACACCTTCAGATGGATCTTAGACATGGCATTGGCTTTACTGAATGCTACTGTCACTGTACTCTACTACTGCCTTGCCTTTCATGGATCGAACTATACACTGTCTATTTTTAAATATTTATGAGCTTGTACTACTAGAGCTTCGGAAACTAACATCATAGTATTTTTTTTTATTTTTTTTACGTTCGTTTATTGTTGTTGTTGTTGGCTGTTGTGTATTGCTCTTCACAGACCGTAGACCTTGTACACTCTGAAAACACAGACTCAAATCTTCTGTGCTACCCTCCTCCATGATTCCCGCCCACGTTCTGCCCGGATCAAACTTCCCTGGGCCGCTTGGTAAGCCACCCGGCCCCCCGCCAAAAATAGATTTGACTCCTCCTGAGGGCCACACAGACGGGCCCTTGCAGCCGGAAGAAAAACTAAAATCATCTCCATTCGAGAATCCCACGAGCCGAGGCAATCCACAGTGAAAGGCAATGGAGTCGATACTAGGACTGCCCGGAATAAGGTTGTTTGTGTTCGGGCCATTGAGTTCGGGCAAATCAAGCTTTGTGAAAATACTAGGAGGTGGTTCGTGGACCCAGGATACTGTGCCCACACATAAGATGCAAACTCTGAGACTCAAGCATAATGATTTGACCATCTACTGGTGAGTTAGAGAATGTCATGTTTGAAATGGACGGTGGTACTAATTTTATAGTTATGACTTTTCGGGACAGAGGAGATACAATGATCACTGGTTTGAGTTTCTAAGTAAACAGCTGCTTGGAGGATCCGTGATAGTGTATATCATTGATTATAGTGAGTACCAAAGACGAGCAGACCATGAGAGGTTAGCAGCCCGATTTGAACACAGCAAGAAATTGCTCGGGGAATTGCTTCTTAGCACGGGCCATGCTCCGATTTTGATTATAGGCAACAAGACCGATCTCCTAGAATCGATGCCTACCGAGCATTCTTCTAAGCACCGTACTTCTTCCACTTCGAAATCGTTGTTTGCCCCTACGCTTTCACTTGACGAGTTTACAAAACTGTTGGGTCTTGAAGTGATTGAAGGCAGATTGCTGTTGAAACTCCACCACAGTGATCTGAACAACCAGCAAAGAGGTCTGTACTCTGTAGGATTGGACAGAGACTTTGGGGTCTTCTTGGCATCTCTTAAGACTGGAGAAGGAATCCAACAAATTATCAATTGGATATATCAGAAGGAGGGAAGTTGACAAAGGGACAATGACTTTTTTAACGACAAATGAATTACAAATGAGACTGGCGATTCAAAATTTTGTTGACTCAATTGATTATTTTTTGAATAACTGGTACACAGTTGTTTGTGTCCAATGGACACCAATTGTTGGCCATATGCACTGTGGAGGTTGACATCCTCCACAATCATTCCAAAGACCAACATAACAATAACTGGTTAAAAAATTCCAGTCACAAGAACAAGAGTTTTGCTTTAGAAACAGCACTGCTTTGTTCAATTGGATTGTTAAAAATTGGTTCTTTCAATTGGTGTACATTCTCTACCACCTACCCATTGACACTCCATAGACACTCACTCCTCTGCATGCATCTGATCGCCAAAAAAAATATGCACAAATTTTCAATGCATCCTACATTAGTTAGTATATAGCATCTACAACCAAGCATTTCCTAGCATAATCCATTAGAATTAATATATCGTCTTCATGATCTGAAGAATGACAAAACGAAAAAAGGACCAGCCAGAAGAATCAAGTAAAGCGTTACAGTGTGAATATGTGCTACCCAAAAAGAATCGACGCTGCAAGATGCTTAGGAAGAAATCGTCCAGTTCAAAGTATTGTCCTGAGCATCAAGTGTTAGATAACGAGCAGAAAAACAGAGTGCCTTGTCCAATAGATCCAAGCCATAGTGTGTGGGAAAGAGATTTAAACAAACATGTTTTGAAATGCAACAAGTTGAAAGTTGCAGAGTTACCAAAACTCAACCAGTGGTTCAAGCAAGACTATAACAAGATCACTGATGACAAACAGACCTCGTTGGATCATATAGATTATCAATACTGGGTTCCTGTTGTCGAGAAAGCTTACAGCAAGTTGCTTGGGACCCTTGGAGATAGAGCTGATATTCCATTAGAAATCTTGAAAGATCCAGCTATTAACGATAGGTTTGCTGAGCTTACCAATCGGAAACATGTTATTCAGCAAGCTTCACTTATAGGTCATTTGAAACAATGTAATTTGTATGGAGACCACAAGTATATTGAGTTTGGATGTGGCCGAGGAGAATTGTCTCGGTACTTATCACGGTCGATATTGAACAGTGGACTACAAGCTTGCAATTTTCTTCTTGTTGATCGATCACCAGTACGAATGAAAATGGATGGGAAAATAGTCAGTGATTGGAAGGAAAGCATGGAAAATGTCAACAAGGAGGAGTCTGTGAAGGAGTCTGTGAAGGAGCCTGAGAAGGAGAACGTTACAGAGGAGAATATAGAGAACGAGAAAGACTCGGCAGATGTGAAAGCTACGGACGAGAACAGCAAGAATGGGTCTGAAGAATATTCGGTCAAGAACTCGATGGAAAACTCTGTTCCTTTTGACTTGCCCAAAGTCAAAAGAGTCAAAGTCGACATTAAAGACCTTTACCTTGAATCGATTCTCAAAGAACCTGAATTCCATGGTGAATACGTTGGAATTTCCAAGCATCTCTGTGGATGTGCTACCGATCTCACTCTACAATGCATTCTCAACAGCCAGCACACGAACCAATTTGCAGGACTTATTGTTGCCATGTGCTGTCGCCATGTATGTCGTTACGATTATTTCTTATCAGAATCAAAACAGTTCCTTGGTCAACTTTTCAGCGAGCAAGTTACACTTTCTGATGCGTTTTACGTCTTAACCAAACTTGTCTCTTGGGCCACTAACGGTAGAAGACCAGGAGCTGACGACGCTTCTGACCAACATCCTTCGAAACTTACGTTGCTGCAAAGAGAATCACTTGGTTTGAAAGCAAGAAGACTTATTGACGAGAGCAGAGTGGCAGCTTTAAGAGCTAAGGGGTTTGATGCTAGAATATGTCATTATGTGAATAAGGAAGTTTCTCTCGAGAATCTGTGTCTCATAGTGACGAGCAAGTGAGGCGGGGCATGGTAAGATTGTATAGTTCAAGTTGCAAGAACTACAAGAACCATAAGTACCATAATGAATGTCATGGATAGAAAGTAATGTTGAGCGAAGTAATATTGAATGTTCCATAATAGGGCTAAATTTTCATAATTGCAAGTAATCTAATGAATATATTATAGTCGGAAAGTATTGACAGCCAAACACTTGAGGTAGAACACCATGCATAAGTACAAGTTATGAATCTCACAGTAGCAAGTAATAGAAGAGTGTCATACTAGCTTACCATTGATAGTTACAATTTAATGAATGGTAACAAAGAAATAAAAGAGAAGCACCGTACTTGAACTTGTCTTTCATAATTACAGCTCTCCCCATGAATATTTCATAGTCACTAAGTATACTAGCAAGAAGTACTCAACCATAATCTACTATCCCCACAATGTCAAACTCACCCATACACAACTTCCACAATCACCACTCCCACTCCCACCTACAAACTCTTATCAAAGACTGTATTAGACTAACTTAGATCTTCTCCTCCTTGATACCGTGTTTCCAGATAACAACGTATGGAGTGACACCGTCCTCACGGTAGTTCAACAAAACAATCATTCCATCTGGGTCCATGGACTCACCGGTGTAGAAGTCCCAGTCCTTGAAAGAACCAATGACCTTCTTGACGTAGGCCTGAGCTCCCTTCTCGAAAGCTGGGATCTCGTCTGGGTTGGTCTCAGCCAACTTAGCCTTGACAGCCTTCATGTAACCCTTGATGTAGGTCAAGTAAGACTTCTTGTCGAACCCGGTGTTTTGCAATCTGAACGAGTAGACCACGTTGTTGACGGTCTCAACACCCTCTTCCAAGGCCTCCTCAGCGTCTTCAGCAGAAGGGTTGGCTCCGATATCGAAATCCTCACCTTGCTTGACATTGATCATAGCACAGTCAGCCTCGTAGACGACCCCGTCAACCAACTTTGGCTCGTAAGCATCGGACAACAATTCGTCACCAGAGATGATGTCTTTGAAAATAATCATTGTGATATAGATATGATGGGTATGGAAACGTGTGAAGAGAAAATTTTTTCAACTAGGAGCTGGGCCCGGAGACGGGCTCGCAACCCATCGTTATCGGGGTTACCCGGGGTCCTACCACCATGCAGGAAACCAAAGGACCAAGCAATAGCAGAGAAGCACTGGGCAGCAGCAGGAGGGACTGATCAATACTTGGTCTCTAGCTTTGTTCAATTCTCGCTTCTTGTTCTGATTTGTTCAATTCAAATATTATTATGCTCCTCCCTCACCCCCTATAACGTACAGTGCCACTTTGCTACGGCCTTCCCCGATTCTTCTTCCCTTCTTTTGCTAACAACCTCTCTGCTGCGTCTCCATGTCGTTCTCTCTGCCTTGATTTTCTGCTAGCTCCTATTTTCTTGAACGCATAATCCACATTGACTGCCTTATTCATTACAAACTGTCCGTTCATCTCTGCCACTGCTCTGTCACTACTTTCAAAATCTAAGTAAGACACAAACCCATACCCTTTAGACAGTCCAGACCCGTCTTCTCTGGCAATACTTGGAGGCCTACTAAGAGTTCCAAATCTCGAAAACGTACTGGAAAGACACTGCTCGTCAATCAACGGGTCCAAGTTGCCAATGAACAAATTGGCACCTACATCCACCACTCTGGAACTGTCGATAAGATCTGCCATGCTTCCCGCGGTCATATTGGTGTTGTTTGCATTGCCATTGCTTGCAGTCGTGCGTTTCACCTTGATTAGCTTGTTGTACAACCGAACACCATGCATTATATTCTCAGCATACTCTGCATCTTTAATATTCTTGAACTCCACAAACCCGTACCCTTGATGAGTCTGAGATATTCTGTCTTTCGGAATATTGATATTTTTAATAGGAGCTATTTGCAAAAATAATTCATACAATAAAGCTTCGTCAACGCTTTCATCTAAGTTTCCAACATATATCGTGACATCTTGGTTTCTTTCTGTGTCGTTTGGTTTCTTAAGAAGCATTGTGTGAAGAAGAATTGATTTGGGAAATTCACGTGATGAAATGAATTGACCAGTTCTGATTACCCGGCGGAGAAGTCAGGGCGACACAGTGCGACAGTGCGACAGTCCAATACCCGGGTAACCCCAAGAAGGTAGCCTACGACAAGGTTTGAGACCGGAGTTTCTCGGAATCGGTGATCGTAGCTATTCTAAGTGATGTGCATTTGTAATGAGAGTGAGGTCTGAGTTAAACAAGAGAGCAAGGTGTAGGGGTGTACAAGTGTAGCAAGTATGGATCAGTGTAACAAATAGAACAACACGGAAATAAAACAATTGCAAGTTCTAAATATAAAATATTTATGTTCAATTAGTAATCCATCGAGCAGAACAGAATTAAAGTATTAGGGAAAAAGAAATAGATAAACATCACAGCAAATAGACCGCAAATGAAAAAACACTGGAAAAAACGAGGCAGAGTAAGTTGTGAAGGAAAAGATGAGTCCGTGGTCAGAGTAAAAAAGAGCAGAAAAAATAGAACCTAGCAAAAAAACAGCAGGGCCAAAGTTACAGCCTGTGGGGATGGTTTTTTCTTTTTATTCTGGAACTGGTAATCCATCCGGCAGAGCATAAACCAGTAGCCAAGTAATAAACCCTTGCAAATCACCAGGAACCAGATAAACAAAGTGACCAATTGTTCCCCGACCAGGCTATTATTAATCGGGCCCGAGCAATTTTTTTTTCTTGCGGTTGCACACTAATTGTGGGGTAGATGTTAGGGTGCACGGAGATTAGCTGGTGCTAGTATAACAGTAGCCATCGCTGTTTTTCAGACCGGTTTTTTCTGTTTTTTTGTATTTTTCTGAGTTTGTTGTAAAATTCTTGCTGGATCACTAGCCTTGTTAGAATTCCAGAGTCTAGAGATTGGTGGACTAGTTATTGTGTCGAGTGATATCTCTGATTTATCTGGTATCTCTGATTTATCTGGCATCTCTGATTTATCTAGTATCTTTATCATTAGCTGATCAATATGTCCGCTCCTACTGTCACCACAACCGACGAAGACCCATCGTTGATTCGTCCAAGCGACTCCAAACGGGCTCGCAAGTCCAGTTTCTCTTTGGCTCCATTGGGTGATCTTCTGTTCTATCCTATTCCTGAGTCGTTACCTACTACTCCTGGGTATGAGTTAGAAGAAGGAGGAATGCTACGAGTGGGTTCCCAGACCCAATTGTTCCCCAAACAACAACCGGCCAGTCCTCCACCAGAGATCTCTCGTGCTGCAAGACGATTGTCGAAAATTCTGTCCAGAGTCCATGAAGGCTTGGACTCTGATTCTGATGCTGACGCAGTGGTTGATCCTGTTGTCGAAATAGCTGGGGCAGCAGCAGGGATTGCGTTGCCGCCACAGATGACACTCTACAACCCAAAGAAAAACATCTGGCGGTTGCTTGCCGGATGTCTGTGGGTGTTCATGTGCGGAGTGGCTGACGGAAGTATTGGCTCGCTTCTCCCATCAGTCGAATCGTACTACGATATCAGCTACTCTGTGGTGTCATTGATCTGGCTCGGTAACTGTATTGGGTTCATTCTTGTTGCCGCAACGTCGTCTATTGTCGCTCGACACTTATCAGTACAACACGCAGTCACACTCTGTGTGGTGTTCCAGGCTCTTGATTATGCCATTGTCATCTCTGGCACCAAGTTCCCTGCCATAGTGTTTGCATACTTCCTTGGAGGTGTAGGCAACGCTCTTGGTCTCTCACAACACAACTACTACTTGTCACGACTCGACAGATCCAGTGTGTACCTTGGATTCTTCCATGGCTCGTACGGGATCGGTGCTACCGTTGGACCTATTGTTGCAACTCTTATGGTAGCAAGAGGTGTCACTTGGCACTATTTCTTTGGCTGTCTTCTTGGTCTTGCACTTTTCAACATCGTTGTAATTTATTGGTCGTTCCATGGTGTTCAAGAAGACACTAAACCTTGGGACACCGATGACGATGCTATTGAATTAGACAGCATGAACTCCAGACGTCCAAGTGTAGTGGACCAAGAATCCATAGCTACTGCAGGTAAAGAAGATTTCCTTCTTGCTATCAAACTTCTTCGAACATGGCTCTTGTCACTCTTTGTGCTTTTCTACCAAGGAGCAGAGGTCGGGTTCGGGTCCTGGGTCGTCACTTTCTTACTTGATTATCGTCACAGTGACCCTAACACTACAGGTTACGTTACCTCTGGGTTCTGGGCAGGTGTCACCCTCAGCCGGATCTGTTTCACTCCAATCTGTGTCAAGTACATTGGTAACCGTCGTTCGATCATCTGTCTCTCAATGGCCGCCATAGTATGTGACATTCTTGTCTGGAGACTACGCCATGTGTTGAGTGCCAGTATCTTGGCTTCACTTGTCGGTGTAGCTATTGGTCCATCGTACCCTCTAATGATCGGATTGGTGGTCAAGGTGTTGCCAAGAAAGGTCCAAGTTATTTCCATGACCATCATGACAGCGTTCGGGTCGTCAGGAGGTGCCTTGTTTCCATTTGTCATTGGTTTGGTGTCACAGTTTGTGGGAACCTACGTTATGCATCCGATCTTCGTTGCACTTATTGCCAGTATGTTGGGGATCTGGATCTGTATTCCAAATGTTGAACGGATTGCCAAATCAGGACCTCCCAAGAATTTGTGGCAGCAGGTTTGGTAATGGGCGACTTGATTCTATCTACAAATCAGGTAACTTTCTCAGCGACTTTTTGAGTGAATCTGTTCATTCTATCTACATGCTACTTATATAAATCTGCACAATTAATGCTTAATAGAGTCTCTGTACCGGGTAACTACTAACACACCTACTGAAAATTTCGTCGTCTCCAAATCATACTTTCTCTTCTTTACATTTGATACCATCAGGATTATATTCTAACAAGTTTTCGCCGCTGGTTTTTGTGTTTTACAAGAACCGGCACTTTCATTTTCTTTGTGTATTTGTCGCTTTTTCCACGATAGTCCACGTCTTTTTTGAAACTTGTTGTTTAGTGTCCGAGATCAAACGCCCGAATTTATCGTATCAAGGTTGGTCAATAATGTTGGTACTTCATGCTCTGGCAATATTAGTAATGGGTTGGATTATGCCTTTGGGTGAGTCTATAATGGTGGATCTATCTAGGCTTTGTTTTCTTAAGAGCGTCTTTCTAGTCTCTCTACTTCGTATTTCTTACGAACGCTTTTCATCAAACATTTCTTTTTGACTGCTTAGGCACACCTCTGAATATTTTCTTGGTCTCTTAAACACCCCTAAATCTTTCTTTCTAATTTTCTTACCACACCTCTATACCCTGCTACACCCTCCGCTTCTTCGTCTTCTTCCCGTCTCCTTCCTCGTATTTCTTAAGAACGTTTCTGATCAACTTATCGTCCTTGATAACTTCGAACTTCTCGTTTTCAAAATACTTGCGACAGTTCTTGAACGAATTGATTTCAGACTTGAGCACTGCATCAGCCATTTCTTTTCTACTACTCCAGTCTCCAGACTTTGGCTCAGAGTTTTCTCTAAGTGATTGGGGATACAAACTAAGATGCTTGCCAATGACACTCTGGAAACATTGCTGAGCACTGGCTGTGATTTTCTGTGAATTGACAAGCTGCAAGAGTTTCTTTGACGCTCTGGACAAGAACTCTGCTTGCTTTTTCTCTGGGAGTTGCGAGTATTTGAACCCATGACTAGTCTCGATCTCCCAAATAGTAGTGAGAAGCTGGATGACAAACACCAACTCTGGACCAACAGTCCCATCCAAGTACACTTCATACTCATCAGAATAGATCTCGTCATCATGCTCTGCAAAACTCAAAGCTTCTCCTGCAGTCTTGACAATGTCCTTCAGCTGCTCAGACGTCACTCCGTACTTCTCACTCAAATACTCAGCGATCACTTGGAACTCTACTTCTGCAAAATCGTACTTGGACTGTTCCCATTCCACATACCCGTACCGTCTTAGAAGCTCAGAGTTAGGATGGTCTCCATAAGTATTATACACTTGTTCACCTTTCTTGATCGGTCTAATAGCTTTCATTGCTAGACTGTTTTCTTGGTGGATCAAGTTGGCATTCACAAGAGTAGTGTTAGCATTCAAAGTATCTGCAAGACACACCATAGTCTTGACATCAGTGGTCTCATCTTCCAATTCTTCATCGTCTTCATCATTCTCATTGTTTTCAGTATAAAAATCATGGTCTACGTCAAACGAATAACTATGGATCAAACTGGCAATCTTGTGGAACACTGGTTCTGTGAACTGTAGCTTATAGTCTTCAAGTCCATACTCTGCAAGTCTCTCGTTCAATAATCTTTCATACATTTCTGAGGCTTGTTTCTGGCCAATTCTGTCGACAATCTTCGAAGGCGACAACATCTTCAACTCATCATCTGACCAAAACATAAGATTGTTGAACTTGGTAGGAAGCACAGCAAAGTATGCAGACCATTTCAGTCTCTGCTTCAACACTTCCATTTCATAAAACATACACAACACAAGAATCTCCCATTGACTGTCTGTCTGAAGAATCTGGTCCACTTGCTCTTCGGTAAACTGTTCAAACAATTTACTGGTAGTGTAATTCAAGATCGCCAGCTTAGGAAGCTCAAACAATGTCTCGTCCTGATCAATATCTTCAGTTGCAACCACTCCTCTTCCTTGACCTTGCAGTCTTAGATCTGCAACTTCGATCTTGGACGATAATTCCACTCCATTGTCAATTAAAAACTTGACAAACTGGTTAGTCTGTTCTGAGAATTCGTCACTGGTCATTATCAGTATGGCTTCGAGAACTTATAAATTGTTAGCAGTTCTCCAGCTTCAAACTTTGCTTATGCGTGGTTACGAGCGATGTTCATAGAAGTTTCTTCTTCCACAAGGTCTCCACCATCACCACTTGTCGTCCGATTTCCGATCTAAAAATTCAATAATCCTGCTAATATCATACTTAAAAACACATAGACCCAAAAACTAAATACCCCACTGCTTCCACGGTCTCGTTAACTGCCTCTTCTTTCTCATCCACTTCTCTCCAATCTCATCGCACGTGACTGAAATATTTTTTTCTTCAAGTTGCAGATTATGAAAGAAGACTCCAGTATTAAACTATAATGGCACTCCAGACAAGTTTGAGCACGGAAGAGAAAGAGTATATTGTTGAGGAAGCACGATACGGGGAGTTGGAGTCGCTCAAAACTATATTCAGTGAAGTCGACAGCAAAATACTTGGAGAAATACAGGATGAGTTGACGCAATCGACTCCGATTCACATGGCAGCAGCCAACGGACATTTGGAAGTGGTCAAATATTTGTTATCGTTAGATGTGCCTGACAAGAAGAAAGTTATTGACCAGCAGAACGGATCGGGAAACACAGCATTGCACTGGGCAGCTTTGAATGGTCATTTGGAGGTGGCGAAGTTGTTGTGTGACGAGTACGATGCTGATCCGTTTGTGAAGAACAGTGCTGGCCATGATGCTATTTATGAAGCTGGCGACAAACCAGAAGTAGAAGAGTATTTCTTGAAGAAGTTTTCTTGGGAAGAAGACGATGCTGAAGAAGAGCAGGAGCCTAGTTTCCAGCCTGGTAAAGAGATTGAGGAGGTTACAAAAGAAGCTAGACAGGCGGTGGAGAGTAGTGAAGATGGCAAGAGTAAGGTGGGTGTTGAACAAGAGAAGGCTGAGAAGAAAGAGGAGTTGACAAAGAATACTGAGGAGTTGACAGAGAAGACTGAGGAGTTGAAGATATAAGTGGTGGGAATGTCTAATTGATAGAGGTATGAGTAGGTCTGAGAGTGAAGGTGAATGCATGTGATTAGGATTGATCCAGGTATAGTTTGTAGGGTTTAGATGTGATTCAGATGGAATAGATTTGGTCTTATTGGGTTGAAGGTTTGATGTCTGTGGGTTGGCTGTGGGTTGGATGTCTGAGTGAGACTTGTAGGTGTGCATTGGGTTGGCTGAGTTAAGGCTAGCCATGTGGTCTGATTATCTGGCTGTGTTGGGCATCGTCTGATTGTGGATTGGCCACTGGTCTTAAAGGTGTGTATTTGGTCTGGCAGAGTGTTGTGTTGGATGTGAGCTAGGCATAATCTGTTTGTAAGAAGTCATGCTTTCACTTAGTCTTATACATTTGCAATTATGTTTTGACCAAGTCTTATAAGTTTTCAATCAATTAAGGCTGAATTCCAAACCGAGTTCTAATTTCTGATTGTCCGATAAAAGCCGCACAGGAGAAACATCTATAGCATGATCTGTTGCTGGGTCTGTAGACTTCATGCTGACTGAATATTACAGCCATGCTTATGATCTGACCAAGTCTTGTATGCTTAATCCAATCAAAACTGAATCTCCGACCGAGCAATAATTGCTGATTGTCTGAAGAAACAGCACAGGAGAAACATCTATAACGTGATTTGTTACTCTGCTGCATGCTGTCTGAATATTATAGCCTCGCCTATGATCTGACCAGGTCTTACATAATCCTGGAGCCTACTCGAACTGAAACAGTTTCAATTTCTAATCAAGAAGACCTACCCTTCAAGGGAATTCTCTTAAGAGATTGCATTTGCTATTGCTCTGAGTCGCTGCCCTGAGTCGCTGCCCTGATCAAATCTCTAGCAATCTACAGTGCATCGATCCAGACTAAGTCTGAAGTTGGAATTAGTATTTGAAATACGAGGGGACTACGGGACTACCGACGACAATCCAGAGAAATAGGACCGGAAATATTTTAGTTTGGCATGGTGGAGAAATAGTGCGCCCTGGACAACAATGGACACTGTAGACCAATGCGCATGGTGTGAGACTAGTTGGCCAGCGTTTTTAGCAGCACGGAACGGAAGTTTCAAGGAGAAAGAAGCAACGATGGGAGAAAAGAAAGAAGGCAGGCAGCAGAGAAATCGGGAAGGAATTGTGGGAAGCTGGACAGCAGCCAGCTGTGGAGGAATATGTATGTCTTTGAAGTTGTTGTTCTATGCATGAACACGTTGGGAAGGGATTAGACACTGTTGGAACAGGAGCAACGTTGAATCTGAGAGTATCTGAAGAAGCAGCAAGACCTCAGGGTCGACAGGGATGATCTGCAGACAGCAACGGAAGCACCGTTCCATAGCCGGATTTAATGGTTGACCAAGAAGCTAGGCGGTGCCAATGATGTAAGCGTAGATCTCGATTGGACACGATAGGACACTAGGGAATCTTGGGTCACCGATTAGGACAAGGTTGGACGACTGGAGCTAGTGACAAGAAATAGACCCAAGGTGCATTAGTGGGCTGGGGCGATTGACATGGATGTGGTGTGTGTTTGTGGTAATGGGTTAGTGTGGTCATTGGTTAGTGTGTTAGTATTAGTGTGTTGGTCAGTGTAGTGTGTTAGTGTGTTAGCCACTTGTCAGCCAGAATATAGCCACACTGTTTGAGGTACGGCTGTTTATGCGCGAGAACTACAGAAGGAGTGTCAAGCACCGTGGAAGCACCCTGGAAGCACCGTGCGAGACCCTGCCAGTGTCTTAGAATCGAACGATTCTGTGTTCCAAATGGCAAGACATCAACAACCAGTATGTTCTGCTGACAGATCCAGGCAGACAAACACTAGCACAAACCAGACCACTGTTTCATTAGATAACTCCAGCTGCATGGTTCTGCCATGGCAGTTGTCCAGAGGTCGTGTGTGCTCTTACCAGACAGGGAACCCACCGATACTAAAGCCTGCCTTGAGATTACTGGGCCAGGATCAACATGGGAGAGAGTGCTTTGAAAAGACTGGGAAAAAATGTGTCCAAGGAGTTTTAGAGTAAGCTACTAGCACTACCAACCAAGTTTAAACCTCCCTCGTTATACTTATATGCCAGGGCAACTCCTGGATTCCCGTTTAGCTTGGCCTCTAGCTTGGCTTCTAGCTTGGCCTGCTAGTGGAAAAACGACTTTGAGTTGTTCCTAAACCTTAAATGATTTAGGCTCACTAGTGCGTCTAGTGTATGGCAAGCGACATGATAGCTCGACTGGTTTAGGTTCCCAGATAATAAAAACCAACGGTTATCCGGGGAGGCCCTGGGGTGGTTCATATAATTATTTGTCAGTCGGTACAGCACAGCTACTTGTTAAGTCTTGTGCAATCGATACTCAGATACTCAGATCCTGACAGGCATTGATACCTTGCTGCAGATCCACCACTCAAGGGTACCAGGGTACTTTTAACTGAAAACAGTAAAGTCGACACCGAGGCGCCAGGGGCAATTGTTATATATTCGGGTCCTCGTGGTTGCCTATTGGAGATATATTGCGGTTTCGCTTAGCTTTTTTATTCTTGTCAGGTTGCTGCCGAGACTTACGACACTCACGACACTCAAAGACACTCAACGACTTTTCACCACTGTCCACTGTCCACTGTCCACTGTCCACCACCAACGGTGATCGTACAACAAAGAGATCGACATGGGTAAAGAAGCTTGTACACTCGAGATCCAGTTTGCGAACTCGCCTCGAACAAACAATGTGTTCACCAACCACGACTGTATCCGAGGCACTGCAATTGTCACAGTCCACTCTCCAATACTTGTCAACAGAATCGACATAGTGTTCGACGGACTCTTGAAGAACAAGGTCAAATCCAATTTTGTCGCCGACAGTCTTTACCGGATCATATACTTGAAAACAAGATTGTTTCCTGGAGCAGAGCAGGACGACGACGACAAACTGTCAGAGCATATGGTGCAACCTGGCCAGTACAATCTTCCATTCGAGTTTGAAATCCCAGTGCGCAACATCGAGTATGATGCCGAGACTCTGCTGAACACCGACAACATCAACGGGTTCTCCACCAAGGACTTGTTGCTTCTGCTTCCTCCGACGTTCAACGAGTCCAAGTACGCCAGTGTCAACTACAAGCTCCGGTTGTTTGTCAAAGGCAAAGACTTGAAGATCTTGTTCTCTGAAGTGGCAGCTATTGACATCATGCCTCGTCAACCAGACTACTCTATTCCTCCTCCAGACACCAAACTCGTCCGCACTCTTCGTACTGAGAACATGTTTGAGGTTCCTGAGAAAGTGCTCCAGAAAGCCAAGCTTCTGCGTCCCAACACCTTCTCGCACGAGATCCAACCTCGTCGCTCGAGTTTCCGGTTGTTCAAACGTAACACCTCGCTTCTGGCAGTCAGCACTCGTACTACTTCTGGAGCTCTGGTGTTCACTCACAACAGCTCAGCTATGAGTACTTTAAGTGTGGCTACCAGAGACACCAACCTCACAGGTTCTAGTCTTACCGCTACAACCACAGCAGACACAGACAATTCGCTCAGCACTTACTTCAAAGAGAACGACATGCAGCGAGGCATCAAGTTCAAGTCTCTCATCTCCAGTGAAATCAAATGTCTTTGCTCGTACCCTCAGAACGATATCTACCTCCAGCTTGAACTTGCAGACGGAGGACGGTTGGTTGCTGGTGAGAAACCCAACTTCAAACTCTTCTTGGTCACCAAAAGCAAACCTGAACTCACCTACTCCCACGAAGGTATCAAGATCAACTCGGTGTATATCAACAACTTGAACATTGATCTTATTGCTGTGACAAAACCTATCAACAGACCAGAAGACGACAAAGAGTTTCGTACCGTCAATCTTGTCAAGACAGACTCGAACTTCAACCACCAGATCCATCTTCAGAACGAGTTCTTTGAACCGTTTGTCGACCCTCAGACAGGTATCTCCATGTACAGGCAACAAATCATGTACAATCTCTTTCCTTCCAAGTTCTTCTGGAGCCATGCTGAACGTGCTAAGAGCAAGATAGCGTCAGCTCGTGCCAACGCACTTGTGGTGCCAGAGTCTACTATTCCTTCGTTCACCACTGCTTTTGTGTCGAGAACTTACAAGTTGCTTGTTTCTGGTAACGTCCATCCTGACACTTTGCATGGTGACAAGAAGGTTGGCAGTCAGTCAGTACGTAAGAAGTTTGTCAAACTCTTTGACAACGTCACGGTTCTTAGTGCTTTGAAAGCTTACAAGACAATCACTTCAGAACCATACCGTCCTAACCCTGAGCAACCAGTAAGTATGGATGAGAGTCCTTTCCAAGAGACCCCGTTCAGAGAAATCCTTGACGACTCACCTCAGAAATCGTACCAGGAACAGAAGTTGTCCAACTTGATGACGTATCCTATCAACAACTCAAACGGCAGTGTGGCGTCGTTCCAGTCGGTGACGTACCATAAACCTCTGGAGTATACTCACGAGAAACTCCAGGAAGTGGCTTCTCCTACTGCCATTATGTATCTGAGTGCACGGATTTCTCAGCCCAAGCATAGTGACGACTATGCTGAGATTCTCAATTCGAGTGAGAATCTCAATAACTTTATATTAGTGTGATATAGCTTTGGCCGTGGCATGGAGCTGCGGTGTTGTTAGTTAATAGAATGATATAGTGTGGGTGATTGTATTATTGGAGTTTATGTGTAGTGGAAGTGAAGTGAGATTGACTGTGAATGTGGTTTGTACTAGTCGCAGGCTCCTGGTTGAGTGTGACAGTTGAATGTTAATTGAGAGATTACTGCAGGTTGTCAAGTGAGAAATATTGTGGAACGTTAAATGAGATTAGTTGTGGGGTGAGAATGAATGCAGGATGTCAAGTGAGAAATGGCAGGAGGTTGTAGGGACTAATGTATGGTGTGTGACATCGAGTAACGGCTGCTTGATGGCGAATGTGAAAGATGTATGAATACGAGTCGGTATGGAGTAATGAATGTGAAGTGAGAGCGATAGTTGAATGTAGGTGAATGCTGAGTGCCGATGTTCAGTGAGATTCAGAGAGATTGACTGTAGGGTGCTGGGTGAGAGTATGGAAGTGTGCTGCCATAAGTAAGAAACGTAGGTGAATCTCAAGATTGAGTACTGATCATAAGAAGCTGACGACCAAGAGTTGTTTGCGATTATTTGATATTGAAAACAAACGGCTGTAGGACATCAGTTGTGGTTCATTTTCACTACTCTAGTGAGAATGACTACTAGGTAGCAGCACTACATTACAAGTGCATGTCTTCCAGCCCAGTGTTAAAGCCAAACACTAAGCACAAAGAATACACAAAAGAAAAGCGCAACACAACAATTCCAAATAAATCTTCCAAACAAAAACCTCTTTCAACTTCTCACAAAAGTCCTACTCTCTCACCTACTGAATGCTAATACTGAAAGCTGATTCCTCTACTAACACCCATGCCAGATCCACGTGACCGCTCAACCACTTTTTCAGAGGCGAACCCTCAACCCGTCCACCAACAATCACCACCATGATAAATGTTCGGATGTTGGGGATCAGTGGCCGGCGAATAAGTCGGTTGCCGGTCGGGCCGGTTGTAGTGATCGGGCAAGTGTTTGTGCGTGGGATCCATTGGCTGAGTCCACGGTACGACAATTCCAAGGAACCTAAGAAGCCGGACGGGTCCAAGGAAACAGACTGGAGTTCATGGAAAGACGCTTGGAGCACACTTTCAAAAGAAGTGAAAGAGTTTGACGAGTTGCGAAAACAGGCCAAGACTCCGGCTGAGATGAGACAGCTTACTGAAGAGTACATGAAGAAATTGGAGCTGCATGTAGATGACGCTAAAGGTCAGTTGGATGAGATGTCTAAGAAGAAAGACACGACGATTAACAAGAGTGAGAAGGGAGGGGAGGCGGAGACTGCAAAGAAGACTATGAAGAAGGATGAAGACGGTGCTCAAGAGAAGGAACAGACTAAGGAAGAGACCAAGGAAGAGAATGTAAAGAACGAAAGTCAAGAATCTAAAACCAATAAGACCGAAGAGTCTGAGCAGGCAAGTAACGAGACCGCAAACAGCGACTCACCTAAAAACCAGCCAAAAGACCAACCGAGAGAAATCCAGTTCCGGGTGTCGATCTGGGATATCTTGGTCACTGTAGCCATTGCATACTTCATGTCTTCCGCAGGGTCTTCCACCACTCAAGAAGAGATCAGTTTCCAAGAGTTCAGAAACAATTTCTTGGCCAAAGGGTACGTCAAGGAAGTGATTGTCATCAACAAATCGACTGCCCGTGTTGAGTTGAACGAGACTGGTCAGCAGCAGATGAACGGGGCTCACGTGTACTTCACTATTGGTTCTGTAGAGAGTTTTGAACGGAACCTTGCTGATGCACAGACCGAGTTGAACATTGGTGAGGATTTCCGGATCCCTGTGCAGTATCTTCAAGAAGCCAACTTGTTCCGGTCGTTGTTCCAGTTGTTGCCTACGATTTTGATGATTGGAGGATTGTTCTGGATGACCAGACGGTCGACCGGTGGTCCTGGCGGAATTGGAGGAGGGATGTTTGGTGTTGGAAAGTCCAAAGCCAAGAAGTTCAACCTTGACACCGACGTGAAAATCAAGTTCAAAGACGTTGCTGGCTGTGACGAAGCTAAGACTGAGATCATGGAGTTTGTGCGGTTCTTAAAGAACCCTGCCAAGTACGAGAAACTCGGAGCAAAGATCCCTCGTGGAGCTATTTTGTCGGGGCCTCCAGGTACTGGTAAGACGTTGTTGGCCAAAGCCACTGCCGGAGAAGCCAACGTACCGTTCTACTCTGTGTCAGGATCGGAGTTTGTAGAGATGTTTGTTGGTGTTGGTGCTCTGAGAGTTCGTGATTTGTTCAAGACCGCACGTGCCAACGCTCCTTCGAT
Organism: Saccharomycopsis guyanensis; assembly: GCA_030578595.1. Taxonomy (NCBI): domain Eukaryota; kingdom Fungi; phylum Ascomycota; class Saccharomycetes; order Ascoideales; family Saccharomycopsidaceae; genus Saccharomycopsis; species Saccharomycopsis guyanensis. Next base: position 184,678 of record JAJMSQ010000019.1, read on the forward strand.
TATCTTTGTGGACGAGATCGATGCTATTGGTAAAGCTCGTACCAAGGGTAACTTCAGTGGTCTGAACGACGAAAGAGAAACGACTTTGAACCAGTTGTTGGTGGAAATGGATGGGTTTGAGACCTCGGACCATGTGGTGGTGCTTGCAGGTACCAACAGACCGGACGTTTTGGACCAGGCATTGTTGCGTCCTGGCAGATTCGACCGGCATGTCACCATCGACAACCCTGAGCTCGAGGGCCGTAAAGATATCTTCAACGTGTACTTGAAGAAGTTGAAGCTTCAGGACCCTCCAGAAACTTTCAACGGGAAACTTGCAGCTCTTACTCCTGGATTTTCTGGAGCAGACATTGCCAATGTGTGCAATGAGGCTGCTTTGATTGCTGCTCGTCAAGATTGCACCCAGGTGGAATTCAGACACTTTGAGTTGGCTATTGAACGTGTCATTGGTGGGCTTGAACGGAAATCGAAGCTTTTGACTCCCGAGGAAAAGAAAGTGGTGGCATACCACGAGGCCGGACATGCGATCTGTGGCTGGTTCTTGCAGTTTGCAGACCCGCTTTTGAAAGTCAGTATCATTCCAAGAGGCCAGGGTGCGTTGGGTTACGCCCAGTACTTGCCTCCAGACATCTATCTTATGTCGGTGCAGCAGTTGATGGACAGGCTCACCATGAGTCTTGGAGGACGGGTTTCAGAAGAATTACATTTCGACTCTGTGACCAGTGGTGCTTCAGATGATTTCAAGAAGGTGACACGGATGGCCACGGCAATGGTGACGTCGTTGGGTATGAGTGACAAGTTGGGATACATCAACTACGAGCGCAAGGACGACAACGATTTGACCAAGCCGTTCTCAGAGCACACTGCCGAGCTTATTGACGAGGAGGTGAGAAGAATCGTCAGGGAATGCTACGAGCGGTGCCGCAACTTGTTGACTGAGAAAGAGGCAGAGGTTGAGAAGGTGGCCCAGTTGTTGCTTGCCAAAGAGGTGCTTACCAGGGAAGACATGATCCGGTTGTTGGGCAAGAGACCGTTCCCGGAACAAAACGATGCATTTGAGAAATACTTGGACAAATAGACTTGTAATTAGTGAGTATGATATTGTTTGTAGGGGGGAGTGTAGTGGGAAGTGGAAAGGAGAGAAGACTGCTAAATAATGTGTGGGTTACTAGTACGTGTGGAGTAATGGGGATTAGGTATGAAACAGTTCAAAGATAGTTAGAGATCAGGAGTAATGACTTAGTAAGCTACTTCTATGTGTTACTCAGTGACTCGTTGTATGTTGCGTGCTACTTTGTGATGCCTGACTTAGAAGCAAGGTGTATGATAGTGTTTACTCAGAGCAGACTCAATGACTTAGTACAGAAGTGTGGTCAGTAGCTAGCAATTACTAACTCAGAAGTATAGTTTCAGCAGTTAGACATCAGTACTGACTCAACGGATTGTTTCTTAGAAGCATTGTCTCAGAAGGTAACCATCAATACTAGTATCTTGCCTTATGCTTAGAATGCTCTCAACAACCACTCCTACAAACAACCAAAATAAGCAATATATTGTGTCAAGTATAAACCTCTGCAAAGAACTAACAAGCAACAAAACTAACGTACAACAACTCGTACTCGTCGATCTCATACACAATCTTCTCTACCTTCTTGTAACCTTTAATGTCGGCGTTTCTAAGCAATTCCAAGTTGTTGTTAGAACTTTTCAACTCAAAAATCGTGAAACAGAACCGAGCAGGTTGGAAAATCGACAACACTTTGGACAAGACCTCGGAGTTGTTAGTGCCGTGTTCGGCTGGGTTGACATTGGACTCAAAGCTAGCATAAGACCAGCCTTTCTCTGGAGTGACATGGAGAGTGTAGTAGCTGTCGTCTCCTACAATAGAGTTAGAAGAAAACCCACAAGGAGTGAAACTAAAACAGTCGTTGACAGATTTGTCCGAGGAGTACAACGAACCCAAGCCTGAAGACGTGAACGTCTTCAAGCCTTGAGCATGGCCGTCAAAGTCACCAGTAGTACGGTAATCGAACTTGGTAGCACACGAAGGAGACAATTCTGTCATAAGCACCTCGAAAGTCTGGTCTTGGAACTCAAGCGATGGACTGAGTTCTGGGAACCCTGAGCCTGCAGTGAACAAATGCCAATGGTCCTTATTGGATCTGCCCACAATGTACGAGTCACCTTTTGGAAAAAACCGTTCGAGGTAATTGATCTCGTTGTCCCAGTTACGATGCAACTCGACCTGACGATGAGGGAACATGAACGACCGACGGGAGTAGAAGATCTTGAACGGTTGGCGATGGTGCAAGTCCCATTGCAAGTACTGTTTGACCAACTCAAAGAGTTTCTGCAAGCACAAGAGCGTGGTGGTGGTTCCACACGTTTTCAAGATGATCTTGTGGTTGAAAACAAACATCGAGGACTCCGACAAGAGGTACGAGTCGAGATTGGCCGAGGAGATCTTGGACAAGATCTTACAGTTGATCAGGTCGAGAAGTGACTCGAGTTGATCTAGAGGGATACAGCGAAGGCCTTGGTTAGGAAGTTCAGGGCCCGGAGCCAACCAGAACTCGAGCAACTTCTCGGGGCCCTCGAAGGCGTCGGAGGAGTCCAAGGTGTCAGCCACCGTATGGTTGACGTACTGGTGGTCTAGAATAGATGGAGCCATTGCTGCGTACTATTGAATCAGGAATAGAAAGAACAGAGAACAGGAAGGTGTTACCTTGGCTTAGCAGGATGCGAGATGATTCTTAGAAATTCCTTGGACATGAACCGGCTTTCTTGTAGATTGCTGAGGCTGCGAACAATCTCTTGGATGTTGGATACCGAACTGGGTTGGTTGGGGTCTGGAGCAAAAGATGTGTGAAAAATTTGTACTGTCACCATGCCTAGGTATGCATGTGGGAGTAATATTTGTGGGAGGGCATTAGAATTTCTACGGTTGGTGGCAGGTTTTTGCTCGGGTGAAGAGTTGTAATGGGATGGAAGAGTATTTCTGATGAGTTTTTGTGGCATTTTTTTTTTATGGTACGGTTGTAGAGACTACGATGTGTTGACTTGAATTGTTGTGTGCAGAACTGCGGCTCAGAAAACAGTAGAAAGCCAGCAGGAGTCAATTATTGAGCGGAGTGCATGTAGTGGGAGTCGTCGGGAGCTGGGGGGAGTGCATGCTGGGGAGCCGCCTGGAGAAGAGAGTTGGGGAGCAGGGACATGACCAGACTGTGTAATAGGAAACGACTCTTGAAGACAGTGTAACCTTTTAGTAATATTCTCGAACAAACAAGTAATCAGTTGAATATAGTAGAGTGATTGAAAATAAAAAGAAAAAGAATTCTGGCTGATCACTGTGATTTCTTGATGTTGGTTGATATTGGTACTGGTGGATGCCATGTAATTGTACATCAGTACTGAACATTGAGACTCGACTATAGCTGTAATGACAGTGACACTCGATGATAACCAACCTCTTAGAATAAACCCAAAAACTAATCCAAGCTGACCCAAAGCATACCAAATCTACTAACCTTCAGTTACATTCCAATTACTCTATATAATATAATACTTTTGAGGTATATGTACTGGAACGTTAAAACAAAAACATCGCAGTATGGCACACTGCAAACATAAAAACAAATGAATAAAAACAACTTGAAGAAAAACATAAACAAACACATTAAATGGGAACATCCCATTGTAAAACATAGTGCTCAGCACAACTTTTATCCCACTTATAATATATCACACAATTCAATCTAACAAACGCTCCTCCTCTCAATTCCATCTTTCTAAAACACTTTCGGCCCACCTGCTGAGCAACAACTCTTCAATATTGTCGTTCGGTCTCTCTGGAGCTTTCTTCGGAGCTTGAACCAAGTCCTTTGGAACAATACTGTTGAACAATGGTGACTTTCTATCTGACCCCACTTGCTCTAGAAGATTGTTGAAATAACCAAACACCATTGGTAAGTCACTACTGTCAAACAGTGCCAACTCACGATGAAGATGCCTGAGCTTCTTCAACTTGGCTCTGTCATCAACCGACTTTTCTGCATTCTCATATGCATTGGTCAAATACTGATCAAAATGTGCTTTCACAGGATCAATAGGTTTGCCTGCATGAATAGTAGAGGTCTCAGTTCTATCCTCTTTTATTTCAAAATCAAACAAACTGATTTTACTGTTGCTGCTTATTTTCAATGGGTCTTCAAACTGCTGTGATTTAGAACGTGGAAGCAGACCTACTGATGACGAAGAAGAATGCGATCCGTTGTTCTGTGGACGAGCAATTGAGAAATTGCTCTGAGACTTGGTCATTCGACGATGGGTTTTCTTAGGGGTTTCGACCGTAAGTCTTTGGAAATTCGTCTCGAGGTTAGAATGACGTTTGCGAGTCTTGCGTTCTGGAGAAGGAGTAGTTTCCTCTGACGTCAATGACACTGGCGACATGTTTCTGGATATCACCGACACTGGAGGAGACCCAGACGACAAAGAAGCTACTGGTGACGACTTACCGTCTTCCAATCGCAGATCGTCAAAGTCAAAAGTGATCTGAGTGCTGGTGGACTCAGCCTGAGGAGCTGGTGGGGTCTTGATAGTTTGAGGTTTTGGCTGTTTCTGAAGATCCAACTTGCGTTTCATGTGAATCAAGTCAAGAAGTTCAGAGTTGTTGCCTGCTTTTTTGATGAACGGATGGTTCAAAAGCTGTTTAGCAGTCGGTCTTTGAGTTGCCGACTTCTGTAAACAGCTCCGCACAAAACTATGGAAATCTTTAGAGAATCCTTCACCAGTGAACGGACTCTTGTTAGGAAGACCTGGAGGTGGGTTCTTTGGAATGAGAAACAACACTTTCAAAGGATGGATGTTAGCCAACGGAGGTTTCCCAAGAGCCAATTCAATGGCAGTTATACCTAATGACCAGATATCAGTTTTGTAATTGTAATCATGCTGGAGAATCACTTCGGGACTCATCCAGAACGGTGTCCCCACAAACGTATTTCTCTTGGACATATTGTTGGAGAGCTGGGTAGCCACTCCAAAGTCGACCATCTTGACGTCACCGGTGTTGTCGTCCACAAGGATATTGGCAGCCTTTATGTCACGATGGATCTTGTTGTTGGAATGCAAATACTTGAGTGCTAAGAGAATTTCTCTGCAGATGATTGCAATGTGCTTCTCTTTCAAACTGGACAATGACACCAACAAGTCCAAACAGGAACCTCCATTGAGGATCTCCATTATGATCGACAACTTGTAGCTGTTGACAAAACAGCCGTAGTACTTGATAATCTGAGCAAACTTGCATGTCGACAAGATGGCGATTTCTTTCTGGATCTCATTTATGTCTTCGTCACTGGTCTCTAAATCGATCTGCTTGATAGCAACTAACTGGTTGGTGATCTTGTCTAGAGCTCGATATACTACTCCAAAGGAACCCTTTCCGAGCTGGTCTAAAAGAACAAACTGGTCCGCACTATAGACCCGGGCCATAGTGTGTGATTGGGGATAGAATTCTAAGGGCCATGACTGGGTATATAACCTGGAATATGATGTTGTTGTCTCACCCGATTGGGAAACTGGTAAATACATGCACGTGTGGTATGATAGGTGCGCCTGACAGCAGCGCAGTGCAGCCACGAGTGCCGTTGAAAACTGATCTGGTTCTCCATGCTCATCTCATCCAACATGTCTGACGAGTCGTCTCCTCTATTATCGAAAGATATTAGTTACAAGACGTTCCAGAACCCCGTGACGGGGTCCACTGAGGCGCTCCAACAGATCTCTGAATACAATCCTCTTGACAGCGACGACCATGATGTCGAGAGTCTTATTGAGAATCTCCATCAGCACGACAGAGACTGCAATATTCCATTGATGGAAGAGGCTCGTCGCAGAGTCCGTAAGCATATGATCTTGTACATAGTCATTCCTATATACACGTGCTTGATTGTGCTCGAGATCTTTCATATAGTGCCTGTTCCATTGGGATACATCATGGCAGTGTTGTTGGTGATAGGAGGTACCATGGGGTACATCAAACGAGGGTCTCGGTTCTCGGTTCTTGCCGGGCTTGTGTTCGGAGCACTCTTCGCTTATACAGGATACTTGCCGGACGAACAGGGGGTGAAGTTGGGGTTCACGAGCTCGTTGTTGCTCACGTTTGCTGGGTTGCAACGCAGTTATGTCACGAGGTTTGCCAACTCGGTGCCTATCATGTTACTATTCTTGGGCCTCATGTCCACCGGGTTCTATGTGTTTCGTAAATATAGTCCAATATAGTCCATATAGAGTTTATATAGCAGGGGTCTTCAGAGGATGATATACTTACGGAGATGCTCTGGAATTGCATCGTATAGTTTCTTCTGCTGTAGCCATTGCTTGCTGAACAACCGGTCAGCGTACTTGTGTGCAGAGTCACAGATAATCGTCACCACGTTGGAGCCTTCAGGCAAACTCTCAGCAAGCTGACAGGCAGCCACCACGTTCAATGCTGAGGTGCCTCCAACGTACAATCCTTCCGTGTCCAAGAGCTCATACAACATGGCAATCGAGTCCTCGTCCCTGATCTTCAAGGCCCCGTCAACGATATCGATGTCTGGTTTCAAGTTGTCGGTGATTCTGGCCTGGCCAATTCCTTCAGTGAACGACGACCCTGCATTGTCCAAGCTTTTACCGTTGGACGTCACATATGAATAGATTGCCGACCCTGGAGGATCGGCCACTACAAGTTTCACTTTGTCTCCCAACTCCGTACGTAAGTACCGTGACACCCCAGCAAACGTGCCTCCAGTACCTGTGCTGCACGTAAACCCATCGACCTTGCCGTCTAGTTGCCTGAGAATTTCTGGTCCTGTGGTCTCGATATGTGCACGTCTGTTGGCAGTGTTGTCAAACTGGTTAGTCCACACTGCATTCGTCAACAGCTCTGCGTGTCTTCGAGCCTGATGGTTATAATTCATAGGATCCTTGAACGGTTTTACAGGTACAGGATGAACCTCGGCTCCAAGAAGTCGGAGCAAGTTCATCTTACTAGGAGACTGAGTGTCGGGCATGTAAATCACACATTTGTACCCTTTGGCTCTGCACACATGAGCAAGTCCGATCCCGGTGTTTCCGGCAGTGCCTTCAATGACAGTGCCTCCGGCGGAAATAAGTCCTTTTGCCTCGGCATCTTCAAGAATCACCTTGGCAGCTCTGTCTTTCACCGAGCCTCCAGGATTCATGAACTCTGCTTTCGCATAGACGTTTCTGCCTATTTTGTCCAGAAGCTTAGCAAGTCTCAAAAGAGGGGTGTTGCCAATGGCATCTAGAATGCCGTTCTTGGTTACAATCGGTTTGAATGCAGATAATGACATGGCGACTGACTGTGTAACTGAACTTCTGTAATTTGATAGTGCTTCCTAAGGAGAATATGGAGATGATGCTTGGTCATGTGATGCATATTTTTGCATATTGATGCAGGGAAGATTGATCAAGACTTGAAGGTAGTGGAGACGAAATTGTTAGAAGAAGGTTACAACAGTATACTTGAGCTTCTTGTTTTCATTTGTGGATTGCAATTTTTTATTTTTATTCATCATCAAGGTTTAATCTTCCTTCTGATTTATTTTATAAATTTCAATCGCCTATGAACAATCTTGTGCTGTATGGATCAGATTCAGATTCAGATGAGTCTCCAGTATTAAAGAAGCAGAGAGTTGATCTGTCGACAAAAGAGACCCTGGTAAGTGGTGTGTCAGGGTTCTTACCTCCTCCAACAAAACAGTCTAAACCAGTTGAACAGAAAAAGAAGCAAGCCGTGAGGTATGGATCTTCAAGAGTGCTTGGAGGAGCAGTGAGAAACCAGTTTAATAGTGGAAGTATATTTGATGATGATGAAGAGAAACCGGTGGAAATAGATGCCAATGCCAAATTGTCGTTCCTTCCAAGTGCATTGCTTAGAAAGAAGAAAATGAAAGGGCAAGAAAGAACGAGTAATCAGCCCATAGCTTCTGGTGGGTCGACTACAGCACAGTCTAGTTCATCAAAACTCAAGCTAGATCAGAATTCGTTGTTTCCAATTAATAAGATAGATGTTGAGATGTCTGAGCGTGTGACGGAACCTTTTATTAGTGGTACAACTTCAGTACAAGAACCAAGTGTTACACAATCAAATGAACTGGTCGACCAACAACTGCAAGCCCACAAACCACAACCCCCAACTTCCAAACCCTTTGCTGTGCCCAGTGGTAAAGTCATTGAGTTTAGTACTGACGATTTCTATGCTTCTAACAAAGATCTACCTCAAGTATCTGAACAGTCAACTCTCAAGTCTTATAATGCCCACGGCAAGAACCAGTTATCTTCACTTATAAAGTATGCTACAGATAGTAAAGATTTGCTTCAAGATAAGTTCAAAGTTGAGCAGGCGAAGAAGAACAGGACCAAGAACAAATATGGGTGGTAGGTAGCAGAGAAGTGGTAAGCACTGAGGAATGCTGCATTAGACTTATGGATTTACTAGGATTTCTGCACTGATAATTTAATTATGTTCTGTCTACTACGATGTCTGATCACATTATTTAATGACTTTTTATAGTAATTGGTCTTACCTGGTATGATTCACAAATTTCCGTCAGAGTGCAACCGCTTGCAACCACCTACAATATATCATTGTACGTTTATTAGTGCATTTTTGTTGTTTATGTAATGTGCTAGAAATGCAGTCAGAAATCAAACCAACTTCTTTACTCTTAAAGTTTTAAAGCACTCAAGCACCTACAGCCATGCTCAAGCACACAGAGTATACTTCTTAATCAACAACCGTTCGTTGTCCAAGGTGTCTTGTCTGTAGGCAATTCTAATATCTGGAACGTTAGTCTTCTCCAAGTCGTTACCATCAGGACCTGGTTTACCGACATTCTCTGAGATCCAGTTCTTTTTGAGTTGTTGCTCAAACCCACTTTGAAGCACCGAGTTCCGAGCAAGCTCACACATATCGACGTTAGAAAACTTGTAGATTTGTGCTGCCACAGAATACTCTTCAATCAAAGGCTCTTTGGTGTAACTGAATTGCAACGGATCATCAGTAGACAACGACACGTTCAAGCCTCTTCTGAAATAAGCAGGGAACGGGTTCTTGTCGTAGGTCAAGAAAAGTGCGTTGTTGGACAACGGCGACATCGCAATTCCAATCTGGTCCAAGTAGTACAAGTACTGGACAAATGGAACTTTTCTAAGCAAGATCCCATGAGAGATCCCCTGAGCAACCAAGAACGCAGAACATAAATGTTCAGGATCGCCGGCTTCTCCACAGTGAGGACGTAACACAAACGTGTTGAAGTTTCTCTTTGCTCTGACATGGTTCAACGAACAGATGTTGGCATACAAGTAGTACAAGTAGTACGAATAAGGAGGGTTCTGGTCAAAGTCCCAGGAATTAGCTGCTGGGAACTTCTTGTGGACACGACGGTCGATCTTGGACTCGTCGTCAACAGAGTCAAACCCAATAACTCTCTGTAAGAACACATGAATTTTAGGATACTTCTTAGGATTCTTGGTGGCTTGGAACAACGGCTCGAAAAGATTCCGGATGATATCCCCGAAATTCTCCACCTGCGAACTCTTCTTGTAAATGTCGTACAACCGAGGAACCTGAATCAACCATCTGGCATTATGAGAAATCACCTTGTGGTCAACCACCCAAGCTGCCAACTTCTCCCACTCAGTAATCGAACGACCATAGATCGAGATTCTGTACTCGGCCATCTGATACTTGGATTGTTCCAAATCGCCAAACACTTCCTTGGTGATCTCGGCAAGGAACTCTCCCTTGATATAGTTGTCTGTCTTGAGGAAGATCTCTCTAAGACGAGACTCTCCAATCGGATTATATTTCAAGTTGAACTTATCAAACCGATGGAACGTATCTTTATGAGCATGCATATCCAAACTGTCAATACTCAAATCATAAGCTGTCAAGTTGAGCGATTTGAACACTTCAGACAACGTAAGGACTTTATGGTCTCTGAAGATCACTTTCTCGTCGGTACTAGTTCGCATCTTCTTTTTAATGAACCGCAACAAATGTTTCTGGTTCATACATGCCGAGTGGTGAACGTGACAGTCGACTTTACGGACGTTGTAGAAATCACGATGCGGGTTCTTCTTCGAGGCACTGATTTCTTGGTACTCGTTCAACAACGAGTACAAGTTCCAACGAGCTTCCAAGTACTGAAGACGTTTGAAACAGAACGATTTCGCAGGCCCACTCGACGAGTAGGCGCTGATTTTCTCTAAATCTATATAGTATTCTTTCAAGGTTGGGATCTTGATCATCGGTTGTTTGGAGTCTCCATACACTTGATACACACCAGCCTCGTCAATAGAAAACTCAAACGAAGTGTCTTCGTCAGGGATCTCTATCAGCTCATAATCAAACTCGTCACGGTCGAAAATCGTTTTAGGTTGTTCCTTGTTGAACTGTTTTGCTTCTGTGTTCCAAGCTCTGTGTGGAGGCTTAGGGTAGATCTTCCAGGAATCCAGATTCAATGGGTTCTGGTGCGATCTCTGATAACTCAGAACCTGGTATTTTTCTCTAAGATCCAACGAATCCTTGACATGCTGCATGATCTCCACCATTTCCGGAGACACAGGCTCGTCGTCAAAGTCGTTGTTTGCTACAAACCCTGCAGTAGCCACAGGAGCCTCTTTAGGAAGATGTTTCTGAGCCACCGGTGACATTGGCGGAGGCGGAGGTAAATGGAACTCGACCGTGGAAGACCGACGGTTAATTTTCATTGGACTAGATCCAGCTTGATGATGGTTCAAAGCTCTCACCTTGGCATCGTGTTCCTGGATCATTTTGTCCTCATTGTACGAATAATTGGCACTCAACACATGGTCATTGTCATCAACATAAGAGTGTCTTGAACTTGGGATCTGCACAGGATCAGTGTCCAATGTCAATGAATGATGTGTGAGTTCAGTAAGCTCGTCGTCTGAATCGAAATTCAGCATTGTCTTACTGTTGAGGGTAGTAATTTGTCCCACAATTATTGCAAAAATGATAAGATTGAGAGAGTCACGTGGTGGATCTTAGATATTGCGGAGACTGAAAGATCAGCAATGTATACAGGTACGGAAGATTTCAGGCAAAGCTACGAAGTAGATTTTTTGTGGGTTTATATATTATAGTTTTTTTTAATTAGTTTGGTTATATGAATGGCATTGCTTACAGAAGAAAAATTTTCATTTCAAAGTGTATTGATTGTTCTGTAGACAGTGCTAGTAAGTATGAGGCAGTAAGCGAGGCGGAAAGTGAGGCGTAGACTGTTCTGTGGCTTTTATAATATTGGTGCCGTTGTCTGATAACAGTGACACTAATACATTGGATTGGATCCACTGAATTTATAGCATTATAATTTTTAGATAGGTGTATGTCAATGGATGGCAACTAAAATATTGTCTAAATATATAATAGCCTGTTCATTGACTATGAGACAAATGACACTCATGACACTCATGACACTCTTGAGATCTGGATTGTGGCATATGCATATGAGAGTGTGTTAGTGCCAGTGTTCGCTTAAGCTGTGAGCTGCGAGTTGTCGCGGTGGTGCCATATCGTTGATAAGATGTTGTATTGTGTTGGTGTGTTAGGTGCTCATCACCTTCTGTAATGTAGTAGGCAGTAAGTAATAAGTACTAGTCAATAGTCACTTATCACTATTTGGCAATATGTTAGACAGAGGGTACTGTCACTAATTACCTATCACTACCGAATTGAATATGTCTTCTGACAATTATCATTAGCGATTCTCAAATTTCCAGTAAGTCATCAAGTAGCCCTACACACCCACCTTCTCTTCACCTATAATACAATCCAATCCCATGAAAGCTTCCAAAAGACTCTTCTTGTAAACCTGTTCAATCCGAACACCACCTGCCAAGTACTGCTTATCATTAGCAATATTGTTAAGGTATGGATCATAGTACTCGGACTCCAAAGTGAACTGTGGCTGTAAGTTTCTGTCTCCATTGAAAGGAGTAAAAGGAGACAACTGTTTGGCCACAGTCTTTCTCTTCAATCTTCCCAGCACAGTCAACAACTCAAGTTCGTCCTGGTTCAAGAACTGGTCCTGTAATATCTTTGTTTCTTGGTCAAACTTCTGTCGTTGAATAGACATCTGCTTAGCCAAATTACGTTGCACGTTCTGAAGCACTGCTTCTGTCGACAAACTCGAATTCAACAATCCATTGGTGATCTGCTGCTTAGCAAGCTTCTCTTCGTTTCTAAGCTCTCTGATCAACTGCTTACTCAACGTCTTCTTCTTCTCATTTATCACCTTCTTCTGCTCCTCTGCTTTGATGAAATGCTCTTGCTGTTTCTGCAAATTGATATTGTTCTGCTGAATAGATTTCATGTTGTCTTGCTTGTACTTGTTCACATAATCCTCGGTGGCCTTGAGATCCACATTATTCAAAAGGTTGAATATCACATCCTCGACCTTCTCCAAATACTTGTTGTAGTCTTCCAAGTTCGAGAAGTCATCTTCTCCCTTATTGAATATCTTGAAGATCTTCTTCCTCACGTCAATCTCTTTCTCCACTCCTATATCCTCGAATATCTGTGTCTTGAACTTCGACTTTCGCAAGATCTTGTTGCAATCTGGATATGGACACTTGGTAGGTCCTAATGAGAAGATCCGATCCACACAAGAATCACACATCTTGTGATAGCACTCTGGATTGATGAGGAACTTCATATTGGAGTTCAAGTACTTGTCGGTCTTACATATCGGACAAACATCGCTCGACAAATCGTCGATGTAACCTGACAGACTGCTCACTTGTGCCATTTTGTGTAGATGTTTTGCAGCAGTAAGTGTTTGATTTCTAATTCATTTCCTAGCTCACATATGTAGTCGGTGGCGGTTGAGAGCCCGTGACCTTGAATCACGTGTGCACGCATATAACATCAACTCTTTTACTTATAGTTTATATTGCTGAGTAATTGCAGAGGTGTTTGGCGTGCGTAAGATATATGTAGAAGTGAGTTTAGTTGGGGTCCCTGTTGTGGACTGTAGGGGTTATTTTTAGTGAAGGTGTAAATATTCAAGTGAATATTACATCTTGGAGTTGACTAAGTCTAAAGCAGATTGTACTGTCACTACAGGTTCTTGAGTTGTTTCTTTAGAGTAATATGGGTCAGTAGACAATGCTCTGTTTGAAACTAAACTGAGGATCTGTCGATTGCTGTAAACGGTTGTCAATTGCTGAAGATGAGTAACAAGTTTACGATATGTGGTTGACTCCATCGGTAGACACTAGTGTAGTTCCCCGAGGATTATATTGATCTCTCCTTCCAAATTCATAAGCTGTTTAAGGATCAGTATTAGGCTGAGCTTACTAAGAGATACTCACTTATTAACTGATAGTCGTTTGCATTTATTCTGTCATGTTCATGTCCGATGACACTCACCTTTAAGCCACATTATAACATATCAGAGTCAAATGTCTCACTGAAAAACAGCCAGACCCCAGACTAAACATACAAGACCATCCTTGCACTGTCTAAGTAAATTAAAGCCACTTTAAATTGACAAGTGACCAGAGCACTGAATTTCTTATTCTGCCCTTTCTATAGCAGCACTGCATGGGATCTTCCGAGAGTGACTCATCTGGTAAACTCCACCAGGAAACCACCAACACTCCAACAAAACAGAAAATCAAAATACAGACTACAACATCACTGTTCTAAAATCATTTATTTGCAGCATTGAGCTGATACGAGTATCATTGAGTGAAATACCTTATGAGTCAGGTGATGCAATCAGTCACTAGCAACTAGCACTGAACAACCAACATTAACGTCGACGTACTTCCAATGACACTCCTAAACACCCAATCAGATCTTTGGAGTGCTCTCTTCAACCAAGGCAATGACCTCGATCTCAACCTCGGATCCCAAAGGCAACTCCTTGACAGCAACACAAGATCTGGCTGGTTTGTGAGTAGTAAAATACTTGCCGTAGATCTCGTTCAATTCCTTGAAGTTGCCCATATCGGTCAAGAAAATGTTGACCTTGACGACCTTGTCCAAGCTGGAGTCGCCTGCAGCAAGGATCGACTCGATGTTCTTGAACACCTGCTTGGTTTTGTCGGTGATCGAACCCTCGACCTTCTTTCCGTCAGCAGTGTATGGCACTTGGCCAGAAACATAGAGCAAGTTGCCGACCTTCATACCTGGCGAGTAAGGAGCTGCAGGAGGGGCGGCGTTCTTGCCAAAGACAGGAGTTAAGGAAGTCATTGATCTGGTGAATAATCTGGAACGAGCTAAAAACGACATGATTATCTGGCACTGGTAATGTGGTTCGAGGAACTTGATGGGATGTGGGTGTTACCCGGCGGCCAGTGTCGAATGCGGAGGCCAGTGCTTGCTGCACTACGATAAGTCTCTGGACTAAGACACATAGATTAAGAATATACAGGAAGGAGATCCATGATAAAGCCCGCTAGACAAACATCAGATAAAAATTGAGCACAGCAAACAAGCTAACTACTCCTCCTCAGTGTGCAACTCAGGGTTGTAGGCGTTTCTAACAATGTCAATTGACCGTTGGTAGATGTTAAGTGAGTAGCCTGCAGTTCCGTCTGGTTTGTCGTACTTGCTGTTGACAGCAGTGCCGTCAACGTGCACCAATGCTCCTTTCTTGATGTAGTTGGAGGTGAACTCGACCTGCTTAGGGTCGAACACAGCAATGTTGAACCACGATGGAGGGCCGTCCTTGGTAGGGTTGGTGGCAACCGAGTATTTCACAAACTCTTTCCCAGCAGAGGTTTGCTCAACCACTGGGTCCTGGCCAACACGACCAAGCACGCTGATTCTGGCAAATGAGCCGGCGTTTCTTCTGGCAATTCCAGAAGCAAAGACTCTTGAAGAGGTAAGTTGACGGAGCATTGTTGAGTGAGATTCTGTCAGTGACGCGTTGTAAGAAGGGTTCCGAAAATTGAAACGACGTGTTGCGGGCGGGTAGGTCCTGGGGTGGAATCTTAACATCCGTACATACAAACATCCGTACATACACTTGGAGGGTACATCCTTACATACATACATCCGAAGCCACAGAGTTGGGTTCACGTGCCTGGTATGCAAGTATGCACTGTAATTTTCAGTTACAGGTCTACTATTGTTTAGCAACACAGTTGCAATGGCTTCACGAAATGGATTTTCGACATTGAGTCGATTGTCTCAGCAGGTAGCAGGGTCGAAGAAAGCCAAATTGGCCGAGATTGCTGGTAAGCATCCTGCTTTAACTGGAGCACAGAAGAAGTTCTTGGATCAGGTGATCCGAGTGGACCAAGCCGGAGAACTTGGTGCCAATTATATCTACCAGGGCCAAATCTATGCGCTTGTTTCGAAGCGTCCCGAATTGAAACCGGTGCTCCAGCATATGTGGGAGCAAGAAGTGCATCATCATAACACTTTTAACCGGTTACAAACAGAGTATCGTGTGCGACCGTCACTTATCACTCCACTATGGAGAGTGGGAGCAATAGCGATGGGGTTTGTCACAGGGTCGATCTCGAAAGAAGCAGCAATGGCGTGCACAGTGGCAGTCGAGACTGTCATCGGCAACCACTACAATGAGCAATTGCGTCATTTGATGAACGAGTTCCCAGACACCGAGGAGTTTGTGGAGTTGAAGAAGACGATCAAAGAGTTCCGAGACGAGGAGTTGGAGCATTTAGATATTGCAGTGGAGAACGATGCAGAGAGTGCAGTTCCTTACTGGTTGATTACTGACGTGATAAAGGGAATATGTAAAGTTGCGATTGTTGCAGCCGAGAAGGTTTGAGAGAGAGGCTGATTGCATAGAGAAGAATAGTTGTGGAGTAGCATAGTTGTAGAATAGTGTGGTGGTAGAGCAGTATGATGGTACAGTGTTCATTAATAATGAGATATGATATATGCAGAATTGTAGTGGGAAGTAGAATTTATATAAGCTGAGCGTAACCACAAGCAGAGAAGAATCATCGACAAGTGAACTGAAAGAAAGGTGTAAACAGTACCAACAAGCCACCTCACTTCCGTTCCATGTACTGATAAACGTCTTCGTTCTTGAGTTCGTCCATTTCTTGTTTTATGAGTCGCATTTCCACAGCATTAGCAGCCAGAACGTTCTCCACAAATCCTAAACTGTACTGTCTGACTATCACTTGGTACTTCAACTTACGTCTGTTCAACCGATCGAATATAGTTTCTCTGAGTCCACAATTGACGTTCAAGTAACTGAGTGCGTTCTTGAGAAACACCTGCTGATTCTTCTTCAAAGTGGCTTGCAAATTCTTGGACGCAAACTGGGGACTGGCACGAATAACGTCTATATCTGCACGGTTGATAAGAATCAATGCCAACTGCGACACAATTGGTGAGATTTCCACGCTGTTGTTAGGGTTCTTCAACGACTTTGTCTGCACTTCCTTGAGTTGCTTCACATATCCGTCCTGTGACTTCTTATAGTATCCAGTAGTAAGACCAAGCAACTTCCAGTGTTGTTCTGAGTCCAATTTATGTGTGTCAATGAACGTGTGGAAACTGTCTGCAACTCTAGAATACGTTTCCGGATACTCTCCGTAACTTTCTTGGAGGTTGTCTTCCCATACAGAGATAAATTCTGAAGGCGATTCTTGCTGCAAGGCTTTAATTGCAGTTTTAGTTAAGTGCACATCGAGACGTTCTTTATCGTCGAGCTGGAACATTTCGTCTGAACTATCTGCAAATCTGTCCACCAAACTGGTATAAACTTGATCCATATCGTTTGAGAATCCAGCTATTCTGCCCTGGAGATTAGGAAACTCTTGTTTATATGATTGGTTCAAGAGAACAGACTCGTAGACTGCTTGGATGAACAGGTACGCTGAACTGAGTGTCTCCAATACCACTGCAGGAACAACCGCAGCATCCGATTGATACTCTTCTGAACCACCGGTCAGACTGTCGTCGTTTTCATGTGTATGCTGATGTTGTTCTTCATTTTGGATATCTTCTGTATCATTGTCTTCAAGCTCCTCTTGTAATTTCACCACTTGATACTTAAAGATCTCATCAAACAATTCAATAGATCTGTTCACATAACTGACAAACAAATCACTCGAAAGGTTATCGTCATTCGAATCTTCTATAAGCTCAGTATACACCAAGCAGGCATTGAAACACAAATCCCATGGGAAATATTCGTCTTTGGAGATGTTCATGCTTTGGTAGAACTGGATCAGATTCTCATGTGCTTGAAGTATCTGAACAACAGGCTGTATTATCAGATGTTGGTTGCTCACGACATTCTCAACACTTTTCAAATCCAGACTAAAATCTACAAGATTCTCTTTCACAAACTGGTTATACACATGGAAAAGCAACCGACTAGCATTGTACTTACAGTCAAGCAATACTGAACCTTGAGCCAAGTCTGCTGCCTGTAAATAATACTCATAAGCTTGCTGGTAGTAACGAAGCGATTTGGAAAGATCTGACAACGTGAATCTGTCTGCTGACTCTTCTTCTTGAGTTCCTTGGTTTAAAAACTCTTCTGCAGTCGATAACTCTACCAAATCATTGGCTTTCTTCTTAGGCCTTGTTTCTGGGGTTAGTTCTATGGGACTTCTAATACTATCAAGATGGCAATACAGAAAATGTTTGAAAAGAAGAAAGAAAAAAAGAAATACTTCTGAATCCTGATTAACTTTCAAAGAATTGAATCAATGACAAAAAAAATAAGCTAGTTACTCACTTGGCATATTGGTATAATGTAGTTTTGCCCATCTGCATCAGTATGGAGCTCTCAATAACACACTGGGTTCTTTAAGTTACCCGCCCATTCATATAATAGCGAAAATTTTTTGCTAGTCAAGTTAGTTCTGTAACTAATCTGTGTCGTAATATGGCACTCAATTGACCTTGGATATATGGCTCTGCCTGACGACTTGGACAGTTGTAGTTGCTTGTTACGGCATATCGGTCCTCGTGAGGCAATCGAATCAATGACTTTCACTGGTCCTTCGCAAGAGGTTGAGCGGTGACTGACATTAAATCCTATTGAGATAGGGGAGCTCGGCCGACAGATTACAGAGCAATTGAATTTGAATTCTCATTGGCACGAAAGTGTTTTTGATTGAGTTCATTGTATTCTGCGCATCATATTCCTGAACGCTATGCACGGCCGTTGGCTAATGGGCATTTGGGTAAAACCATGTTGCGAACATATTCCTGTAGAGGCTGGCATTGAGAGATGGAGGATGGAGGATTATTCTCTGTGTGATCTATCTTTTCTGCTTTGTCTATTGTTTTTTTCCTATTGTTTCCAGTTTCTATTTTCTACTATGTTTTCTTGTGTCGTATTATTTTCTTCTGATGTCCTACTGTGAAGTTTCTGCTTGAATTCTCCACTTCAGAGAGACTTACTCTTTGGACTGGCACTCCATGTCTTCCATTCCATGTAACTATGAGAATCTCTGTTGATTATTCAATTAGCTGTTGCTATCTCTCACTACTTTCTACCATTTTCTGTTTCTCTTGTTTTGTTGTGGACATGCTATTCACCAGCTTACCGTAGATCATAGTGGTTAAGCTTCCCAGTAATTTTCAACTCTCCTGCATAATGACATCTGAATTTCAGATGAGCTGCGGGCTCAATTAATTGCTAGTCTCAATTTCTATACATCAATACCTCCTTTCTGGTAACACAAATTGACAAGCAGTTAATTGTCACAACGAACTATTTTGTGTTGCGACTTAGTTTCTCTTTTTAAAAGTATTTGTCCAACGAAACTTGACAATATATTGATCAACATCTGTCACTCTAGCGATCAGTATCTACCAACCCTACACTATTAGCAACCAAGATCTATTCAACGGTCAATCAAAATGAGCCAACCTCCTCCTCCTTACGGAAACCACTCGAGCCGTCCTTCGGGGCCACCTCCACAAGCTCCATATAACCAGCAAGCTCCGTATAATCCACCAGCTTACTCCACTCCAAATACTTACGCGAACCAAAGAACCAATCCAGTGATCAAGCCTGCTCCGAACACAAACTCGCATGTGTATCCAGGTAAGACAAATGCCAGCTACGAGAATAGAGGTCCTCAGGACAACCGATACAATATCAAGACTTTCAATGTACCTTGGAATGGAGGGAACCCAGGAGGATACCAGGGAGGACCAGGAGGAAACCAAGGTGGGTATCAGGGAGGGAACCCAGGAGGATATCAAGGTGGCTATCAGGGAGGATACCAGGGAGGGCCAGGAGGTCCTTATGGTAAAGGACCATGAATGGGGTACGAGAGTAAGATTAACTAGTACAAGCTTTGTAACGTGGAATCAGAGTAGAGACTCATGCTAATGAGAACGATCAAGGAACTTGCAGATGGGATGAATAAGAGACTGCTGTGACTACATTTTTGGCAGTTTGGAGTTACTTCAAGATAATGTTAACTACGTTCCTCGAAGACGACGCTCTGGGTAACCCAAGAATCGAAGCGAATACTACAAGTTGAAAGATAGCTGATATAATACATTTCTATGGGGTAGCTATATGATATGATTTTAATGGAAGTGAGTTGCTTTTGAAGATGGAGTTGGGTGAGGGTGTAAAGGTGTAAGGGTAGTCGTAGTCATATTGTGATTTGATCTGGGGTCATTACTGGCGAAGGTATTTGGGGTAGGAACACTGATCTAGGTTTCATGGAAACTTGTGCTCAAACTAATCCGATACTAGGTAAGCTCTCTCGCTTCTATCACGTCTCGTTAATAGTTATTGATGTCTTGAAGAGTCGTCCTTGGCCCGTGACCACTTTCTGGCGTAAGATTTCCAAGTACTCGTCACTGAACTGTTCTTGAAGCCACTGTCTGTCATCGTTCAGACGGAGACTTTGCTTCTCATTAGACGTCTGGGACTCTATGTCTCTGGCAGTACACCAACGAGGAGCAAATGGCAAGGGCCATAAGTACCAGTGTGGTCCATAGACGTCCTTGAGGTTTGCCAAGAACGACTTTTTCTTGTAGGGCAGTAACTTAATGTCGTCGACGGGAATGATATAGCGAGACTCGGGATCGTACTTGAAATTGACGTAGGTCTTATCGTCAGACTTTGCGATTCTTTTCTGTCTGATATGTTCGATAGTGGTTTTATTGTGATAGATGAACCAGAGATGCTGGCCCAAAAGACCTGAGATGATGAGAATCCAGCCGAAACTGAACACCACTGCCAACCCTAGCTGCGGGTTGAGGTAGTAGTATGGAGTGCCCTGGCGACGGTGGAGGATCTGGCGAACAGAGTAGACAAGCCCAACCGTGAAGTAGTATACAAAGTAGAAGAGGAAGTTGAAGGTGAAGTTGAGGAAGTTCTTGTAGTTGTTTTTCCCGATGATGGTGCCGATCCAGGCGCAGTAGTGGTCCATCTTGGCAACGCATTTGTTCAATTCGTTGGAGTGATGTGCCCGGAGAGGTTTGATCGAGGTGCACTCCGAGCAGAAGTAAGGGTAGCCGTTGATGTCACAGAGAAAGTAGTCTGGAGCAGGGCTGAGCTCGCCCAGGTCAGTATGAATCGGCTGACCTTTAAGGTTGTAGAAGCTGACTAATTTGTAAGGCAGTACCTTTGAAGTAAGTGTACCGGGGCCGTTGACAATGACCATGATCCAGTTGATGAAGAGACAGGCCAATATCACAGCATAGCCCACAAGCAACCCTACACGTTGAGAGTAGGACGAGACGGCTCCGATACAGAGCGGCGAGGCAAACACATAGGTTCCGTAGCACAACATACAGAGCACCCCAGTGGGCACGACGTACTTGCCATGACGTTTGTAGAGCTTGAGAAGCGGAGCAAACATTTGAGGACGCTTGGGTTTCATTGGTGCAGCTGGCGGTCCATATTATATATACCAGGGGTCGAGGGAGTTGCCGTGGAACAAGCACACAAGCGACGGTTTTTTTTTCAGACTAAAGCAGCTGTCAAATTCCGATGTATTGTGCAATGCCGTAGACGGGAAGTAGTACCACGGGGATTATCCTAGCACTAATTATGAGAGTCAACGGTTATGACAGTTGAGGCGATGAGGCGATCTTGTTGGAGTGCGGCAGTGATATGTCAAGGCACAGATACAAGTAGCAAGGACCGAAGAATGCTGAGTAGAGAAGAAATGAAAACTTGAGTGGAAACGATATGGTTGAAAAATAAGAAGTCTGCGCTTGGTCATGGCCGCAGTCTTATGAGCTAGGGGGCAATTGTTAGGTGCATGGGCGGCTTTTTTCTGTGCATGGGCCGGGCAGTGAGTTGACGGGCGGGTCTGCGCTAATGCAGCTGGGCAAGGCAAGTCTGAGACCCTGCCCAGAAACGTAGCAGTAATACTTGCGATAATATTTGGAAGTTACTGCAACTGGTAAGTTAGGTGTTTATTATTAACCGGTTTAAACGGTACCTGAAACAATGTACAGATGATGCGTTGGAGGTCATATATATTTTTGCAGGTTTGGAAGTGGTAATTAATAAGTATTGTGGTTGTTGTTGATTAATGACTTGATATTTGGTTGTTGGTTTGTGTTGGTGTGTGGTTGTTGATGTATGGTTGTTGATGTGCGGTTGTTGATGTATGGTTGTTGATGTGCGGTTGTTGATGTATGGTTGTAGATGTATGGTTGTAGATGTATGGTTGTTTTGGTGTGTGGTCGTTACTGGCGTATGCATGATTGTCGATGTATGGTGGATGTGTAATACTGATGAATTTCATGTGGTGGAAATTACTAGGTTCGAGTCCGTGTAGTTGATTTTTCTAGACGTAAGTTGATGATGAACCTGGTCCGAGGAATAACAGTTCCTAGAATGGAATAGTGATTGGTTGGACAGGGGTTGAGACATTGACTAGGGTTCTGCTGCCCCGGCTAACTTTAAGAGAGGGAGGTTTGGTTGGAGAATTGTGGAGTGTGTGAATATACGAGTTTGCTTGGAGGGTGCCAGATTGAATGTAGAAGAGTATTACAGTGGATAGTATTGTATTCTAAAGGCGTATGGAAGAAGTATGTAGAAGGCTGTAAGATGTAAACAGAGAATTAGTCTGCATGGAGTGAATAGTACGGTGGAGCGGACTGTACATCGGACTGTACACCGGAGAAGAGCTAGGACATAAGAAAAGGTACCTTAGAAATGATCTGTTGGATAATTTATTAATTGTCACTAACTGTTTTGCAACACGGTTGATTGTAAGAGAATCACTGGAAAGTGTTTGTAGCTTACAATCAGATAGGTAAAGTGTATCGTCAACCACTGCATAGTAGAAACACCCAGAATTATGATCGTGTATTTACGAATCATAGCCGTCCAGTATCAATTAACAATTTCCTAAATTCTAGATTATTACCGAGCACCATTTATTACACGGTTCCCTTGCTTCTCGCTTTACTTATTACTGTCCATGTTTCAATACTACATGAGAGCCCTCCTACAATAAGTTTAGACCGTGCAATTTAGACAATAGAATAGAATTTTCTGCTGCAGTAGACAATCTCGAGATTGGGTACCTGACTGAAACTGTAATCTCACAACACTCATGAGACTGTCTCAGGTACATGTCTTACACGTTTTGATGGTGCGAAGCCCTTTGCAAGGCTTACAAGAACAAGGAATTGGCCAAGAGTTTTAGTGTGAAGCCTTGCAACTTGACTTCTTGCATTAGTGTATGATGGACTGGGTAAATGAACGTAGTGGATGGATTCGGTTAATGGAAGTAGTCAATGAAACTGGTTAATAAACTTCCCGATGGCTCTGTTTAATAAATTAAGCAATACACTGGCTAATTTGTCTTTCACTAAATCACCCTTGATTGTCTCAATGATTTTTTGCTGGTTAGATTGTCTGATTATATTGTCACTGAGCTTCGTGTAACACTACTCATTAAGACACTACCGTCTGGTATAATCTCGTATGCATACGATATATTTCATAGCCAGTGCTCAACTGAAACGACTACCAAGACTAAACAAATCTATCCCCACTTGTACCTGCTTCTTTCTTTTATTCTATTGGCTCCTGTCAAGGGTCCCCCTATTCCATGATTCGTCGCTAAACTACTATGTCTTAGATGTTGTAAGACTGTCTTAGGTTCATGTCTTACATTGTTCTAGCCACTTTGTTTTCAGGTACGCATTCGTTTATGTCCCCTTACCCACTTGTCTTATATTCAAAGGGGTAAATCAAAGATTCTAGATCTTTGCACGTCATATCAGTTGATCTATGTGTTCTAGACCATAGTTCATCGTTCATTCACGAACCCTTGAGTGCTACCGTCTATTCTGCAACCATGTATGTACGTAACTTCTAGCTTAACATGGGCCGTGTGCTAGGATTACAACACCGTTTACTATGACAAACTAGACTCACGGATTTCAGTCGTATTACGTTTTCGTAGTCGGTTTCGTATTCCAGCCTTCTTTCATACCTCGTCAATTGTTTGTTCTGGGCTATTCTCATTGTCTTATTCCCTCTCGGTTTGAATCCCGTACTCTCCAGTAATAGTCGTAAGTGTATCTTCGTTCTATCTCAACTCAATTCTTCTTGAACTTCTACAAAACCTTCAACCCACTCAGATCAGTACCCCGCCCCCCTACATCTACCTTTGATAGTTGGTATATTGTCCAATAAAAATACAAGTGGTATTTAGTGATACTCTATCGTATCAGTCTCTCTCCTAATCAACATTGGTATTCATTTCACTTGGATCCTTCTTTCTGAACGAAGAAGCAAACGATGATCCAAATGACGATCCTAATGAAGAAGCTAATGACGACCCAAACCCATGGTGCTTGGAGTTGTTGTCGTAGAACTTCTTAAAGATAAACGTCAACAAGTTGATGGTATCGAATTTCACCAACCCGTTGTAGATCTCAATCTCTGACTTCCCCTCATATTGGTATTGAAGAAGCTCGTCAAGATTCACTCTCGACACTGAGTTTCTGGTCTTGGTAATTGGCCCAGACTCAATCAACCCTCCCTCGAGCTCAATGATAAATTCACCAATCTCGTCACAACTGAACACAAAGTCCACTTTCAAGAGATCCAAGTTCTTCACTCCGTTGATCTCAAGCAATATCTTGGAGTCGCACAAATGCTTGCAGCTGTACTTGAACGTTCCAAATCGGGTCTGCTTGCCTTTCCGTTTGAGTGCTTTCTGGTAGAAATACTGCTTGGAGAATGGAAGGTACTTCTTTCTTGTGGACCCTTCTTGAAGCGTGGTAATCAGCTTCTTGATATAATTGTTGTAAGTCTCGATCAAGTTGTTCAAATACTTTTCCTTCTCAAACAACGAGTCTAAAGTCTGAAGTGCCAACAGAAGCTCCTTGGACCGGATCAACCGTTGGTCATGTTTCGTCTTGATATCAAACGATATATCGTTCAACAATGTTTGAAACTTGTCTGCTCTGGACAATCTTCCCAAAGACTCGAGTTCCAATATCACTTCCAAAGTGTGCAGTTTCAACTCATGGAACGACATCGCTGAAACGTTGCGGAAGAACGTCGACTGTCCCAATTCGTCTCCGGACTCTACTTTATCCCCGAAACTCTGCTTCTCAACCTTCAACAATTCCTGGTACTTTGATTCATCTGCAGGCGTGATTCTCAGCAACAACATCTCAAGAAGGTTCTTCTTGCTGGTCTGAACTTGCATGATATACAAGATACACCGTTTGGCATCAAGCAACAAAGTGTTGGTTTTCACCCCAGAGAAGTTCTTAGGCCGTGGGTTCAACGACAACTTGATATCTTCGTTGTTCATTGACACAGTGCTGTTCATCTGGCCCAACTGTTCAACATATCCGTGGATAGGATCGTCTTTGCTTGGTGCCATATCTGCAACAAACTCTTGGAGGAAGTGACGCAACGACTCAAGCTCTATATCCTTAAGCACCAACACTGGTTTGACTTTGCTTGTCAAATCATTGTACAAGTTCATATTGTAGGCATTTTCAATGTCATCCACATCTATCACCTTCCGTATAACTCGTTTCATTATAGGAATCGACGACTCCACAAACTCGTTCAACGGATGATAATAGACTTCTTCAGAAGAGAACCGTGAAAGCAGTGCCACCTGCGACAACACCTTCACAATGTAACCCAAGTTGGTCTTCAATCCAAGCGACTCCTTGGTGCTGAAAGTGATCAATGGAATGTTATAGTTCTCAGGAGCACTGATAATAGGAGCAAGATAATGGTCCATGAACACAGCAAGTGCAAACACAAGCGCAGTGTGTTCTTTCTGGAACTGTTTGTTTGCTGCTTTAAACACATGGGCACACACTGCTTTCATGTGCACTGGGATCATATCGATATTGGCTTCGACGGTGTTCAACACTTTGATTGAAAGCTCTCTAAGCAAGTTCAAGTTCTTGACATACTGAGCTCGAGTGTCTGAGTCTTTAATAGCTACCTCAGCAGCAACATCGCGTGGTTTGGTCGACTTCTTGCCAGTTTCTATCTCTTCAGTAGAAATAGCATCGCGGTATATCTTCACAGGATTGCTCTCCAATGTCAAATTGTCAATCTCAGAGATCGAAGTGATAAGTGACCCAAAGATCTTCTTGGCCAACTTTCTCTGGTTGTCCGACTTGTTGAAGAACATGAGAAACTTCTGCCAAGAAGGCATTGACGAGTTCAACTTGAAATCCTCAATGGAATCAACCGACTCAATGTGGTCTTTAAGAGAATGGATCACCATGTTGGTGAACAAGAACTCGTCTCTGATAGAATACGACCCCTGAGGTTCCAACGTGGTCGATTTCACATAGAAAACTTGAGCTGTAGGATTGTGAGTTCCTCCGTAGTTCAAGCAAATAAGTGCCATTTTCTCTGCTTGTTCTTTGATCTTGTAATTGGTATGGTAAGCTCTGAAAAGTCTGACAAAATATTCAGGACATGTTTGCAAGATATAGATGATAGACTCAAACACTTCAAACCGTTCGTAGCTGGATTTGTTGTTGGAATGTTCTTCGCTCTTCATCTTGAGCTCAAGCTGTTTGGACGATCTTTTGTTTTGACTAATAAGTTCGTCCAAAGTGATCTTGTTCTTGACAAGTAACGCAATCTTGGCATCCAATTCTTTGGTATGTTTCTCCAACTCAGCATTGCGTTTTGTCTTGACCACAATCTGATGGTTCAAGTTCTCAAGCTTCACCTCTTCGTCTATGTCTTTACTGGTATCATTCAACAACCGTGCAAACTGACGAACGACTTGTAACGAAGGATATTTCATAGCAAGTAATTTCCGATAAGCGTCGTTCTGGTTCAAGCCTCGAATGTAACTTTGGATTTTGATGACTTTATCAATGTTGGCAAAGTAGTGATCATTCATTGCCTTGATCGACCGTCTAATCAAGATTCCTTTCACCTTGGCTTGAAGCACAGCAAATTTCTGTTCTTTCTCATAGATTCTGTCCAAGAAAAGATCGCCTTTAAATCTGGCCAACACTCCACGAACATTGGCCTGCAAGCAAGTGACTCCTTCTTTGTGCTTGTTCAACTTCACTATCAATCTGTACATCTTCTTTCTGAGCATCATACCTCTAATAACAGCACCAATACTGTCAAGAGCTTGGTACCCTTCATCAAGTCCTGTAATCATACTGTTGAGTTTCTTACGACTCAAAGCTCCACGGATAACAGTCTGGAGCTCAAAGATCTCGTTCCGAGCCTTGTATACTTTGTAGTAGACGCTCTTGTGAATATGTCTGATTCTGTTACCTCTAATAACCGCTTGCAACCCAACAATCTCGTCAGTGTCTTTGTCCAAATGAAACACACTGGATTTCTTGTTGAACAAATATCCTCGAATAGCTGCCTGGAACCCAGTGATTGTGTCAGAAGCAGCACCATAGTCTTCGTTGAACAACACTCTGCGTGCCTGCTGAGATCTGATCATACTCTGAAGGTCCAAGATCATTTCTCTCTGTTTGAAGAGTCTGTGGTTCATGGTACGAACACGTTTGTTCACCAATCCGGTCTTTATAAGAGCCTGCAACTGGATGACAGAATCTTCATGTTCTTCGAGTTCCAAGTCCAAACTGTCAGTGTAGAATCTCGAAATCTCACCACGGATCACTGATTGGAACGCCACGATTTGCAGTTTCATTTTCTTCAACTGTCTTAAGTTCAGTACCAACTGTTTACGAGCTAACCGTCCTCTGATCTCTGCCTGGAAATGTGACATGCACTTCAAATCGTCTGCTCCAGAGATATGGAAATCTGAAGGTTTCAGTCTCGACAGACGTCGGAGAAGCTTCTGGCCTCTTTTGCTTTGGAAGAAGAGTTTGGTTCTGGCAGCAGATTGAAGAATCTTCAACTCGTTCGAGCTCATTTTCACCATGGTTTTCTTGACAAAGGTCTGGTATCTGGCAATGAACCCTCGACCAATCGACTGCACTTGAATAATATTTCTCAAGGCAAGATCCAACTCGTTGTCCGACATGTCTCTAGAAGCTTGTTCTTGAATGATAGTGGTATCTTCAATCTCAGCAAGAGAAAAATCATGATAAGCAGGTTTCTTAATAGAATCAACTCTTCTAAGTGTGGACTGAGTAAACCGGACTCTGGTATCTCCTTCTTCCGCTTCTTCTTCTTCTTCCTCTTGCTCTTCTTCTTGTTCCTCTTCCTCTGCTTCAGGAACCACTTCAATTTCTAAGATTTCAGAGTCTTCAGGAACTTGAGGTTGTTGTTCCACTGGCTTGCTTTGTGATTTAGATACATGCTGTTTGAAAACATCACCACTGATCTCAAGAGATTTCATTAAAGGCTCGAAACTTTTAAAATCAGGAACACTAGCTTCTTTCAAAGCTCTCTCGTTTCTTTTGATATCATGCTCTTGAAACTCCAATTTCCCAACCAAACTCTGTAACTTAGGAGCTCCTTCATGCTGCTGCAACATGTAACACAATGCATAGAGACAGAAGATCACCTTTGGGATGTTCTTGCCCTCGTACAAATCCGTCAACTCAAACCGGAACAAATCAGGGATATCGATCAAGTCAAGAAAATAAAAGAAATGCACAATGTTCTCTGTGTGTCTGTACTCAATGACACCTCTGGAATTAGCAGGAACAATGCGTTTGACAAGATCCGGTACAAAATGTTTAGTGAGCTTTGCTAACACCACTCCGTCTTTCAATCCGTTCTTGGTAAGCTCAAGGGTCTCAGGAATCGGTTCTTTAATACAACCTTCAATCCATTGCTTAATTTCAGCCACACGACACAAATACTCATACCCTTTGTTACCTGCTGGTTTAGTACCCAGAGCAACAGAGTTGGTTTTCTTCAAAGAAACCTTGTTTTCTTTTCTCTGGCTGTTGAATTTCTTTAGTTCGTTTATAAGTTCGTTACCGTCTTCTTCTTGGTCTTCAATGTTGGACTCTGGCTTGATAACTTTCTGAGCAAGAGGCAGACTTCTCTCTGACTTGGCAGCAGGGATTTTACCAGGCTGGAACTTCAATTGGAGTTTCTGGATCGGAGTCAAGTTTCTCATGAACTCCTCGTTGATTTCTCCGTTCTCTTTATCATCAGATAACACTTGAGTAGGCTTGGACACATTGGTGAGACTAGTCCCAAGAATGTTATTGTTAGAACCGTTCTTTGCTCCCACTTTCTTAAGATTAGTTCTGGAGTACAAATTCTCGGTATTGTCAGAATATATCTCGACAGGAGACATCAACACATTCTTGATAGGACTACTGTTCTTATTGGACTTGGTTTTTCTAGGAGAACTCAACGGAGACTCTGATTTTCTCTTGACACCTTCCTTTAAGTCTCCGCCATTAGCTTGGTTGGTGATATTCTCCAAATATCTGGCAGCCACCCTGTTCGGAGACACAGGCATTGTGATTTGTCAAAGATACAACAGGATTGTTTAGGGGTCTGGCTCAAGGTATTATAGTTGAAGATTTGTTATTGTTTGCAAAAAGTAAACAAACACATGCGGTAGGGTGAGGGCAGGAGAGTGAACACTGGAAGAGATGGGTCACGTGGACAAATCGTCACATGCACTTGTCACGCGCATTTCACGTGCTCACTCCTCGACGCGACGCGAAACATTTTTCTGAATTCGTGGTTACAGGGTTATAGAAATTTCACAGTACCAGACAAATATGTCGTCGAAGAAAAGAACACTTGATAATGAAAATGACAGTGAGATAGTCGATGATTCACAAGTGTCGTCGGGTAATTCTTCACCTGCAGGAGCCAGTAATTTCCCTCCTTCTTCTCCTGCTGCTTTTGACAGATACGATGAAGATCAGGAGAACGAGATAGTGGACGATGTCGATGATATTGATGAGATAGAAGAGCAGGCAGACGAGGTGGACTTGTATGACGACAATATGGGCAAGGATTATATGTCCAACGATGCACAGGACAGGTATGCTTCGTCAGAAATCGATGACGGTGACTATGATGAGTTGGACATTGGGGCCAAAAGACAAGTAGACAAAGTATTAGATAGAAGACAGAAACTAGAACTGCAGTCACGGGCACGAGGTGCTGCGTTCTTGGACGACGACGAGGACCAGTCTGAGCAGGAATTGGACCAGTATGGGCTTCCTATTCAGCGGCGTAGAGTTCGGAATCAGTATGATGAGGATTTCGATATGTCGGATGCAGAGATCGATCCGTTGACGGAAGAGATCACTCTTGATGCCTTGGCAGATATCAAGGCGGCCAGTATCCAGGAATGGATCTTAGAACCTGCAGTTTCACGGTCGATTGCTCGGGAGTTGAAGTCGTTTCTTACAGAGTTCACTAATGCTGAGGGCAAGTCTGTGTATGGGTCGAAGATCAGAGTGTTAGGTGAGGTGAATGCAGAGTCGTTGGAAGTCGATTTTGCAGATTTGGCAGAATCTAAACCGATTATTTCGTTGTTCTTGCTGACCTGTCCGGAACAGATGTTGAAGATCTTCGATGTGATTGCCATGGAAGCTGTGTTGTTGCATTATCCTGACTACAGCAACATCCACAGTGACATCACGGTGCGCATCGTCAACTATTTTCCAAGCAATTACACTTTAAGAGAACTTCGAGAGAGTAACTTGAACACACTTATCAGAGTCTCAGGAGTGGTGACCAGAAGAACTGGGGTGTTCCCTCAGTTGAAGTATATAAAGTTTGACTGTCTTAAATGTGGGCAGGTGCTTGGTCCGTACTTCCAAGACTCTAATGTTGAGGTCAAGGTGTCGTATTGTCCTAACTGTCGTTCCAAGAACGGGTTCAGAGTCAACAATGAGAAAACTATATATAGAAACTTCCAGCGAGTGTCGGTGCAAGAAGCTCCAGGCACGATTCCGGCAGGTCGGTTGCCTCGTAAAAGAGACGTTATTCTTCTTGCAGATTTGGTGGACTCGGTGCAACCAGGTCAACATGTGGAAATCACAGGTATTTATAAAAACTCTTACGATGGACAGTTGAATGCTAAGAACGGGTTCCCAGTGTTTGCCACTATCATTGAAGCCAACTCGATCAAGGTCGATGGAGGAGCCACTTCTGCTCTGACAACTTCTACAAACGATGCTAATTTGGGTAAACTCAATGACCGTTTGGATATGTTCACTTACACTGATGAAGAAGAGAAACAGTTCCGGAAACTCAGTCACGAGCGAGGGATCATTGACAAGGTGATCAACTCCATTGCTCCTTCTATATATGGACACCGGGACATCAAGACTGCGATTGCTGCGTCGTTGTTTGGAGGTGTGGCCAAGGATATCAACGGCAAGCACTCCATCAGAGGTGATATCAACGTTCTTCTTATTGGAGACCCTGGTACTGCCAAGTCGCAGATCTTGAAATACGTAGAGAAGACGGCCCATCGAGCAGTGTACTCGACTGGTCAGGGTGCTTCGGGAGTCGGTTTGACTGCGTCGGTTCGTAAAGATCCTATCACCAACGAATGGGTTCTTGAAGGTGGAGCTCTTGTTCTTGCTGATAAAGGTACTTGTATCATTGATGAGTTCGATAAGATGCACGATACTGACCGGACGTCGATCCACGAGGCCATGGAACAGCAGTCGATCTCGATCTCGAAAGCAGGTATTGTCACGACTCTTCGAGCAAGATGTGCGGTGGTGGCAGCTGCCAATCCGAACGGAGGCCGTTACAACTCGACGATTCCTCTCAACGACAACGTGTCGTTGACCACTCCGATCTTGTCTCGTTTTGACGTCATTTGTGTTGTCAGAGACTTGGTTAATCCAGCCGACGACGAGCGATTGGCCAAGTTTGTCATCAATTCTCATGTCAACTCGGTGGTGAGCCAGGAAGCAGACGAGGAAATGGGTGAGGGAGAAGCTGACACTCTTGATGATATAGCTGAACAGCAAGCTTTGGAGTCTGACAAAGACGATTATTATTCCAAGTACGGTACAATTGACCAGGACTTGCTTGTGAAGTATATCCATTTCTCCAAGAACATCTCGCCAAAGCTCAACCAGATGGACAGTCAGAAAGTCACCAAGTTGTATGCGGATCTCCGTCGTGAGAGTTTGGCTACTGGATCAATGGCTATCACCATCAGACATTTGGAGGCTATTATTCGTTTGTCAGAGGCGTTTGCCAGAATGAGATTGTCGGAGTTTGTGAGTCAGTACGATATTGACAGGGCGATCAAGGTGGCTATTGGAAGTTTCATTGGTAGTCAGAAGTTGTCGGTGAAGAACCAGCTTCGCAGAGTGTTTGCCAAGTATATGGTGCGGTAGTGGGTTGCTAAGTGGATAATGAATATATAGGGTTAATGATAGAAGAGTAATGGGAATTGTAGGGGGATACGCGTGGCTTTGATTTAAAGGTGTGGGTGTGTGGAAGTGAGGATGTGTTGGTGTTGCGAAGGTTTGTTAGGAAGCAAGTAGGTGTGAGTGTACTCCGTAGTCGTGGAGTTACTAGTTGATTGTTGTACTTCAGAATAATGAGATTTGGAATGTACAGGTGTCTATCGGACTGGTTGAGTATACGAGTGATGTACTGCATAGCTAAGAGATTCATAGAACAGTTTAGTAAAATGGAAAGGATTTTTGCATCTAGATATGTTCTAGCCAACAACCAAGAACCATCTCCTCTCTGCAGAATTCAATGCTACACTGCTTAAGTCGTCAAACTTACAAAATACCATGAAATATTAAAACTCAGATTCACACCTAGATCTGTACAATTCTATGAAGAAAAAAGTGAACTTGGTAAGCAAGAAGGAAAACAGGTGGACAAGAAACAATTAGGTTACAATGTAACACAGTCCACCAGTCCAGTAATTATATGACAATAACACAACAGACAACAGCCATGACATTGTTCAAGAGACGAGGAGATTAACACAAGGTTCAGTGCAAGTCGTGAGGCACACAGCAAGGCATACAGCAAGGCACCCCGCGAGGCTCAAGACAAGGCTCAACCAGTTACTTTGTCAAAACCCCTCCCCACCTACTCATCGGCCAAACTCAACTTCTCAAGTTTCGGCACCTTCACTTTCTCCTTGCTATTCTCAAACCCATCGTCGTCCTCATCGTCATCGTCCTCATCGTCATCATCATCATCATCGTCATTATCACCATCATCATTACACTCCTTCTCACCATCACCCACTTCATCATCTTCATCCTCGTCCTCTTCCTTCACCACTTCTCCCAACACATCCTTATACTTGACCTTGACCAAATCATGGATACGCGCAACAATATCGTACTCGGTGCACATCCCACCCATTCCGATCTCTCCATAGCTGCCAAACACCTTCTCGGTAGGCTTCAACACCTCGATCCAAGGCATGTAGTCCTTGATGATCTGCATATTACGCTTGGTCACAGGCGAACTGTAGCTGTAGTTGACCATGGCTGGAGCAATGAGAATAGGATACTGGGTGTTCCACGCACGGATCACGTTGGTGAGCAAGTTGTCACAGAGACCAAGTGCGATCTTCGACAACGAGTTCGCAGTCAAAGGTGCCACGATCAAGATATCGGCCCATCTACGCAACTCGATATGAAGCACCGGATCCGACCGGTTCTTCCAAAGAGCCCACTCGTCCTTGTCGCGCCATATCACCAAGTTTGAAGGCAAGTCTTCTCTTGATAAGAAATGCTCCGAGGCAGGCGACAACACCAACTGGATCGAGGTCTTCTTCTTACCAAAAGCCAGCTCGATCTTACTAATAAGAGGCCGGATCTTGCTGGAAGCCACCGACCCGGTCACCCCGAGCAACACATGGAACTTGCCGTCGTCCTGAGGCAATCTCGCGTCAAGATTGACGGCTCCTCCCTTGTCTAGCAGCGACCTCTGATCTCCTACGCTCTCCTTGGACGACCGAGCATCACTGGTTCCCACCGAGGTGCTGCGCGACCGCTGGTTCGCATGCTTCAACGTGTCGTCTACATAGAAATGGGCATGCACCGAGTTGGTCTTCTGGTGTCCTGATCCGTCCGACTGACTTCCGCTGCCCTGAGGAATATCAAGTGCCAGCAGAGACCCGTGAGGTATAGCGCCTCCGGCCAACACCGTGGCCTTCTTCTCGTGCTCAATCGCATGCCCTGCAGTGCCTCCAGCCTCTGTATGTGGCGCAGCAATTATCTCGGGGGTCGAACTTGAAGGTTTGGTTGCATTAGTAAGAATCGGCTGAGGCAACGGTTGTTGTTTGTCAGGTTGTTGCTGTGGTTTTAAAATCAGATCCTTGGGTTCCTGGTGATTCTCTTTCGAATGAAACAACTCATTCAAGGTCATTGTGTAACCTTGCAACTTGGTACGCTTGCTAATAATCAATGGTTGCACCAACTCCGTCAAAAAAATGTCTTCAGTCCAACTATCAATCGGTGATGAGCAGGTTGCGAGCACAGGTCGGGGGCGCCCGCACCCTTTATATAGACGAGGCCAGTTTAGTCTGACAAATGTTTAGCCTGGTCATGCAAAGTTGCTGGAGTGGTGAATATTTCTCTGGAATATTCTGTGCTCTTAATTAGCTTCTTTTTCTTTAAGCTTTCCCTCCCCCGGTGACCCCTTTCATGACTGCTCCGTCTTAGTAATGGCCCCGGGTAACCCCGCCCGCTAGAAATTTTTCACAGTAAAGTTCCAAGCTTCATCTCCAATACTCTTCCCAGTACATGAGCCTTGGTGTTGGATTCTTTATTATTTTGTTCAGAGAATTTGATTTTGGACACTAGCTGCGTTTCAAATTCACCCCTATTTATTATTTTCAGATTATCTAATCATAATGATCGTTGTGGCAGACAAAGATCAACCTAAAGAAAAACCACAAATCAAGAAAGACGACAAGCCCGGCTCGACGTCGACTAACCCTTCGCTTGTGCCTGTGCAGCCTACTCCTGTGAGCTCCAAGGACAAGAACACCCAGCGGCTTATTGTGGTGTTGTCGCAGGCTTGTTTGGAGACCCACAAGATTAGTAATGGCGGACCGGGCGGCGATAAATATGCATTGTTGAACTGCGATGACCACCAAGGGTTGTTGAGAAAAATGGGCAAGGATATCGGCGAGGCCCGGCCGGATATCACCCACCAGTGTCTCTTGACGTTGCTTGACTCGCCTATCAATAAAGTCGGACGTTTGCAAGTGTATATCCAGACTGCTCGTGGGGTGTTGATTGAGGTCAACCCTAGTGTGCGTATTCCTCGGACGTTCAAACGGTTCTCGGGGTTGATGGTGCAGTTGTTGCACAAGTTGTCGATCCGGTCGGTGAACTCGCAGGAGAAGTTGCTCAAGGTGATAAAAAACCCGATCACCGACCACTTGCCTACCAAGTGCCGTAAGATCACGCTTTCGTTTGATGCCAAGGTCGTCAGGGTCCAGGACTACCTCAACACCTTGGACGAGGACGAGAGTATATGTGTGTTTGTGGGAGCCATGGCCAGAGGTAAGGACAACTTTGCCGACGAGTTTGTTGACGAGAAGATCGGTGTGTCTGACTACCCGTTGTCTGCGTCGGTGGCATGCAGTAAGTTCTGTCATGGATGCGAAGATGCTTGGAACATCATGTAACCCAGTTGATAGAGGCCGTTGATAATGTAAGTAGACCGAGATTTTGGTGTTAGACTGTGATTTTGAGATTGGTGAGAGTTTGAAGATGGAGTTTCAATAGAGATTTAATCGAGATGTCAATTAGGCGGTGTAGGAGGTGGGAGGCTTCTCAGTGGATTAATATTGAGGTATATTGAGAATTGTAGGTAGTTCTGCGGTAGTTGTATTGAGGAGTTGTTGTTGGATAGAATGGCTAGAGAGATCTGGTGTTAGTATGGATCTGCATCGTTGTAATCGTACAACTCAGAATGCATTCAAGCAGTGTGGATGTACGTAAGTACTTGTAAGTAAATCTCTATGAACAATGATGAACCGTACTCCACTTAATATCTGTCAAAGAGTCACTACAATAGAATGCCGTTAAGCATTATGTGTATGCTTCTATGCACGATAGTACTTCACAGAACCTGCTCAGCTTCATCTGTACGTATGTCAATATGCACTCCCCTTAGAATCCACAAATACTATTCACAAAGTTACATACCTCAGACTAACACACTCAGTGTGCTATATAAAAGACATTTGAGCTGTTGTCTATCAGAGAAATAATAAAATATAGAAAAGGAAAGTGGACACTTATTCCAGAACACAACCTATAAAAGAATCACCTCTGAGACTTTGACCCACTCGACTGAAGCACCGTCCAACACATCAACTTAAGCTTTGACAAAGACATCAAAGCCTCAGGTTTAATACCAAACTCTACCAAGTGAACCACACAAGAGAAAACCACTTCGCGATGCCCATCTTTGAAGCTCCTGCTGTGTACTCTCAAGCAGCCGTGCTTACTATCTTCACCTACTTCTATGAACATTTCGGTTGGAGACAGTACCTTGATTTCCACAGCACTGACGCCAGTATTGCTCCATTGACCCAAACTCCTACTCCATACTACCTTCGACGTGACCGTAAAAACAGACACCGTCACATCAATGTGTTTGACAGACGGGGAACCAAAGTGTACACCATCGAACGTGAGAGTCCTTTGAATCCCATGTGGATGTTACGAGAGTACCCCTCGAGAATCGAGGTTGCCACCATCCGCTGTGGTTTCTTTTCCACGTCGGTTGATTGGCATAACAAGTTAGGTTTGCAACACAGAGAAGTGTTTGACGAGCAAGGAATCAGTGGCAAGTTCAAGAGTTTCTATTTGACCGACGGGTACAAGTACCAATGGACCCGAGGTTCAAAGTTCCTTGAACAAGTCAGCAATCCAGAAGGAGGTGCAGAAGAAACAAGAAAACGAGTAGCAAGAGCACGGTTGTTACGCCAGTTCAAATTCGACTTTGAACTATTGGTTGACGAGTCGATGGTCGACAGAGAAGTGGCACTTGCTACAGCTTTCATTTCCATGATGGTCCAATGGGGTTATGGTGATATCACCGAGACCAGAGGTCCAACATGGGTCGGGGAGTAGAATCTATGTAAAAATTAGAGTCGTCTAATTGCTACTAATATATAAATAAACCATCATAGTATGGAACTGTGTGATAAACCAAGTAGATCTACTGTTGTACTATGCATGCTATACTGTGATGGCTCCGGGTAACCGGCATCCCTAATTTTTAACAAACCAGAAATAAATTTGGACTGCGATAAAAAATACAATTAGCAAGCTATGGGTTGGTTTTGGGCAGACTCGTCGAGCTCTGACGTTAAAGGGAAATGTCCTGTGAATCACGGCAAGGCTGCTGCACCTGCTGCGCCTGCTGTGTGTCCTGTTTCTCACAAGAAATCTACGGAATCTGTTGCTAAATGTCCGGTGGATCACGACGGAGAGATCAATCCGTTGAACAATATGCCTGCGCATATTTCTTCTGCCAAGTTGGCTGGTCAGAAATTGGACTTGCCTACACAGAGAACCATCTCGACCATTCCTCGTGGCGACGACGGTGGGTTCTGGGAGTATCCTTCGCCACAACAGATGTTCAATGCCATGGTTCGTAAAGGTAAGGGAGACGGTATTCCTGAGGATGCAGTGGAGTCGATGGTTGACGTACACAATTTCTTGAACGAAGGTGCTTGGGAAGAGATCCTTGAATGGGAGAAACCGTATGCTGACCAGACGAAGACAGAGCCTCGGTTGAGAAAGTTTACTGGCAAACCTAATCAGTTGTCTCCTCGAGCACAAATGTATATGTGGTTAAGCAAGGTGTTCCCTAGTCGGTTCCAAGGTCAGCCACCGTTTGACAGACACGACTGGACTGTGTTGAGAAGCACTGGTGGTGACCCATCGCAGGATGAGAACTGGAAGGAGGTGCGGTATGTCATTGATTACTACGGAGGACCGGAATCTGCGGACGGAATGCCTACTTTCTTCTTGGACGTTCGTCCTGCATTAGACAGTCCACAAAATGCTTTTGATCGGTTCAACAAATGGACTGGGCCGATTTTCAGCAAGGCATTGGGGAAGGATTAGGCGGAGTTTACGTTGGTGATTAGTAATGGCAGCAACCACAGAGTGCCAGATGGTTTACATGGTAATGGTCTGTGATGGAAACTAGTAAATAGCTAGTAGACAATTAGTTAATGTGCTTTGAGCACTAGGTACATAGGAATGATACACACGAATTATGGTTAGTAGGGGGTGGTAATCGAAGCAAGTATGTTGAGTCAACTTCTTGTGGAGCCTTTATAAAGATAGTACGAATGGTGGTACAAATGATGGTACTATTGAGAGATGTGAGCTTCAGGTAATCAAAATAATGCTGTAATACGGATCAGCAAGTAAAAAGAAGCTTGTTCTATTTTATTTTAGAGAATAAGGTCAAACCGAAACAGGAAGTGTAGCACAGTACTCGTAGATGGAGATAGATCTCATTGTGTTGGTTTGGGTTTGGGTTTGGTCCAGAGGAGTTGTCTGTCATGTCTTAGGTTTAAGTATGTGGTGGAATTTATATTGTCCTAGAACGTAGATTCTGTCGATCTGTGAAATCTCTCTAGAATCTCTGTCTGAAAACCTGTGGCTTCTACTCTGGGCAACGCCCACTATATAATATATAATAACAGGTCCAGTGACTCACTGTATTGCCAGTGTTTCTATTGGTTGTCTGATTTGTGTTGCGGCTGTTATGCACGCTATACCACCACTATTAACTAAGTACAGCTATTTGCTGTAGTACTGCTATTTGCCGTACCAACACATTGAAACTGATGTCAAACTAATGCACACACCCAAACACCAGTACTGGTACACCCATACACCAATTTACATCCTCACATCTCCTACTTACATTAACCCATCCACACACCAGAACATCAACACACCAACAATAATTATCGACGCAACACCAGCGTAAAACGATTGCTTTTAGTCTTCTGCGATAATTGCGTTAGGCGAGAAGTACACAGCAACAAATAATAACATACCACTTCACACCAATTTTAACCTCCCCTCTTCTGCCTTCTTTCTCCATACATCCTCCTTCTTCTTTCCTCTCCCTAGGTTTCCTCCTACAAAACAACACGATATGTAAAGATGTATTGGTTATTTACATGGAAGCCAGGGTCTTGAAAGTCAAACAATACTTGTCAAACACGACCCCGCCTAACTATTTGCTCGACTACTCCTTTGGCAATCCTTCACTGCTAGCTCCCATCTTAACAAGTCTCTTGACAATACTTGGAGTGACAGTTCCCCAGTTGATCTTCTCGTTGGCCAACGAACCAAGCACTGCGTTGGCAATCTTGAATTCGCTGTCCTGCTGGTGAAGATCCAAGCATCCCTTCAACATGTAGTAGTACGAGAAATGGTTGAGCTGCGAGTTCTCTTTGCCCAACAAGAAATACTCGTAGGCTTTTGATAACTTGGTGTTGTCACAGAATCCTCGGATCATGAGATTGTACATCTGCGACTCCGAGGCGTTGTTCTGGTGTGTTTTGGCATACTCGAGGTACTGGAGCTCTGCAAGATCCAGGTTGCCGTGACCAAACTCTGCCTGGATGACAGAGGTGTACATTGTTCTGTTGACACGGACGTTGGTGCTGAGCAAGAACTTGAAAAGACGACGTCCGATTTCCACGGTGGAAGCATGTTTCATGAGTCCGTCGATCATGGTGGAGAACGTAATAGCATTGAGCTGGATGCCACTGCGTTGCATGTCCTCCAACAACAATTGGATAGTTTGATTTTTCACCGATTCACCACGCTTACGAGTCTGCTTGAACATCAACGAGAAAATCAAACTGTAGGTAGCAACATCGAGCTTGATCTGGTTCTTCTCTGCATACTCAAGCACCTCGTCGGCTTTAGCAAACTGCTGGGTCTCAATGAACCCTTTCAAGATATCATTGATCACCACCACTCCTGGTACAAACCCTTTAGAGTCTTTCAATTGCTGCAAAGTCTTGAAAGAGTCTGCGACTCTGACTTGAGCCAAAGCAGACAAATAGTTCGATTGCACTGCGTTGGTCATTGGCAACTCTTTCTCTTCTACTTCTTTGAACACCTCTTCGACTTTGTCAAACTGTCTTGCGTTCGCATACGATCTGATCAATGCAGCATAAGTGGTTGGAGGAAACTGTGGAAACTTCACTTTCATCTTCTCCAACATCGACTCCACGGCTTGTTGTCTTGTTTTCAAGTTACCCTTTCTGGACAATGCCAACATCAACGCGTTCCAGGACTCGATGCTTGGAGTGATTCCTTGTCTGACCATCTCGTTCCACAAATCCATGGCTACAAACGGAGCGTTCAATCGTGCAAACACCTCGATCCCAGTAGCATAAATGGCTTCTGGAAGAGTTCTGTTCTGCGATTTAGCAACAAGTCTCAAGTTCTGCAACTCCTGCTTGACACGTCCGTTATCGTTCTGGCTTGCAAACAGTCTCAACCGTTGCACCACCTTCGGATCATCAAGATTGGTTCTTTGAGCCTGCAACTTCTGCAACAACTTGATAGTCTCTCCCTCCTGGATCCCTATGTCGTTGAGAACTGCCCGGATACTGCCGGAGCTTGGCAAGTAGTCCATCTTCAATAGCTGGTCGGCATAGCTGTTGTCTACAGGCAACTTGTTCTTCTCTGCGTACTTCAAGTAGGCAATCAAGGTGACCACTTTGATGTTCTTGGGCCGGATGAACGGCTTGTCTTCTATGTATTTCATGTACTCTACGAAACAGGACATGGCCTGCTCAGGGTTGTTGGTGCCCAAGTAGTAGTGCATCATCTGTTGGAAGTGACTGTTGACGGCAATACTGTACTTGAGAGCAAACTCAAACACCTGCGCAGGAAACGGAGCAATGATAGTGTTGCTCGACGGAGCCTTTGCTTCCTGGATACTGGCTCCAAGAAGTTGAGTCAACACCGGTTGGAGTCCCACTCTTGAATGGTACTGGATCTGACCTCGCTGCACTCGGGACTTCAAGATCGACTCGTAATGCAGTTGCAAGAACTCAAACGCATCGGTCGGGGTCTTTGTGTCTAGTATCTTGGACGTTTCCAGGTTCAAGCTGGCGATCCGCAGCTTCACTTTTTCAATTGGGTCGTCTTTAGGTGGTACAAACCCAGAGCTGGAGCTCAGTTCAGTGTCTGTCACTCCAGCATAATATCTAGCCCCCACAACATTTTGTACACCAGTCGAAGAGTACTTGGCCGGAGCCAACGCAGCTTTCTTCAAGTAACTGTTTCTGACGGCCACTTGAAGTAGCGTGAACCCTTTTCTTGAACTCCTTAGCATTTGCAGGTGCTTCTTAATCGGTATGGGTCTGACGTTGTTGGTTGAAAAATTTGTGGGCTGTGGTCACGTGGATTGGAGGTTGATCTGGGGCGGTCTAGGTGGGTGGGTCCTTGGGTGGGTCGGTGAGTATGGGCCGCCTAAGAGCCGCCTGGAGAGTTGCCGTGGAAGAAAAAGAGAAATAAAGTTGTGGTTTTGGAGGTCACGGAGGGGGGTCAATTTGGTACTAGTTTTTGTCATGGAGATTT
Source organism: Saccharomycopsis guyanensis (assembly GCA_030578595.1). NCBI lineage: Eukaryota > Fungi > Ascomycota > Saccharomycetes > Ascoideales > Saccharomycopsidaceae > Saccharomycopsis > Saccharomycopsis guyanensis. The sequence continues at coordinate 225,677 of JAJMSQ010000019.1, forward strand.
GGAAAGTAGATTAGTTTGGCTAGAGTGGTGAATTATGAGGGTTTCTGTCATTATTTTGGTTTAAATCACGGAGTAAGATATAGTTATATGGTGATGAAATTTTAAGAATCATATGACTTATGGTAATTTGTCCCATAAATACGGGTAGAATGTATTTAAGCGCAGTAAGCAACTAGAACATTCAAAGTGTGAGAGAAGTGGTCTTTACGTCGTTCTCTCCAGGTTGTTCCTGAGTCGCTTACAGGTCGTCTTTTCTAAGTCATTTTTTCCAGTTAGCTTTCTTTGAGTAATTTCCTTTAAGTAAATTATCCAAGTCATGTTCTCCATGTTGCTTACTGTACAGTATAGTGTTGTCTCCAAGGTGCTTCCTCTAAGGTGCTTCCTCTACAACACTCCATTTCTAACCACTACAGTTCAAAGACAACCGAACACTACACTAAGAAAGACCCTCTCTCGTAAGTCTCTCATACACTCTCCCACACCCCCATTACTCTCCTCTCGCAATCTCACAATCACATGTGTGTAGTCCCCCGATAATATTCTGTTCGAAACACTGAGTCTAATTCCCACATGCACAACTTACGAACGTATAAGGTACTGGTCTCAATGTCTCGTCCAACTGAACCACAGTACCAAAACGATGTTCTCGCCTAAATAACCCCACCGCAACTCGATTCTTTTGGCACCCGAAGTCTATTGTCTTAGCAGCAACGATTTACAATGCCAGTCCCTTGCTTACCCACAACTACTGGGCAATGGTAACCACCACCAAAGCCATCACTCAGGAACCACCCCCCAATTAGATCTACCGTGCAACGGCAGCAACCCATTTATTGCCCTTACCGTCTAGGAAACAGCTATTGTCTTCAGCTGGTCATGGACTGCATACACTGTAACGAACGCCGTGAACTAGCAACCCACTACCACATGGAACGAGGCGTGACAGCTAGGCGAAGCCCAGGTGTCCGGTTGTTGGCGTATTCATGCCAGCGCGACCTATTTCATCGTGTCCAACGGTTTAGGGTTTAGCGGTACCTGAATTTCCAGCGTAGGTCTAAGACACACGAGGGCAACCGAGTTTCAAGGGAAGCAGCAGGTCCCACCGGCAGTGCTACAGGAAAATACCTCATCAAAATTCATTCACGCTGAGGACAACAGAAACCACAGTACCATAAAAATAAGAAAAACGGGCGCAGGCACCCAGAGAACAGTATAATCTTCCAAAAAAAGTAGTAGCAGCACCCGGGAGGGCTCTATAGAAAGTTCTAACAAGAAAAAGAAAACTAGAATACGGCGGGCCACACGCAGCTAAGCGGTGGTCCTTGTAGCAGCCCGCTCACCAGAGCAACTCGTTGGACTCCTGCTTGAACCCAGGGTTCATCTTGTCGAGTCCAAAGTCCGGGAAGGTGATCTCGGACTGGTTGGTGACGCCGGTGACGGCAGACTGCATCGAGAAGTCGGAGTTGAACGACACCGACGACTCGGAGCCCCCGAAGGTCTGGGGCATTTGGTTGTAGAAGCTGTCAAACTGCTGCAAGAGGTTTGGCTCCATGTGCATTCTCTTTGGCACTGGCCCGGTGAACTGCTGGTTGAAGTTGCTGTCGAGCCCGAAGTCGATCGAGGTGACAAAGTTCGGCGACTCAAACGGCAATTGCTGCGGAACAGGGTAGAGAGAGTCCTGGTGCTCCGACTTGACCCGGGTGTTCAACTCGATTGGCGACTCGAGTCTGGAGATCAAGTCCTCTTGCTGTTGAAGAGCACACAAGTTCTGGTGAGGCGAGTTGACCACCGGTTGCGGGGTCGTGGCCGGAGTGTAGTGATTAGGAGTCTGGTACGACATCGGGGTGATCGGGGTGATCGGAGCAGACACCATAGGACCAACCTGGTGAGTAGGACTGTGCACCGGGGTTGGAAGGTGGATGCGTCTAAGAGTAGTAACAGCGTCTTGAGGATGGACGGCTCTCAAGCATTCCCAAAGAAGAATCGAGCGGATATCTTTCTTCAAGATGTTGGAAGGTCCCTCGGCAGCGACGCTGTTGTTCTTGAACACAATCTGCTTGATGGTGATGGCACGGATGGCAACGTTCTTCTGGTTGTCGTCCAGGCCCGAGTTGGCTTTCTCCAACGAAACAAAGAACGCGTCCCAGAACTCTGGAGCAAACTTGACCTTCAAGGCAACGTTCTTGGTGCCGTTGGCAACCTGCTGGTGAACAACCTCAGCAGAGTCGGTAAGACGAACAACCTCTTGGCCAAAAGAGTAGATCACAGTCAACACCGACCACGACGACTCGTTGACAGAAAGACTCTTCAACGCCAAGTCGACAGAGGTCCGGTAGCTGTCGGGAGCCTTCTCGGCACCGATGTTGGAAGGAAGGTGGATCTTGCACATGCCGTGCATGGCAGGAATGGCGTTGTTGGAAACAAGTTCAAACAACCCTGGGAACCGGGAAGAGATGTTGGCATCGCTCTTCAATTTCAACGGAGTGTCGAACTCGCACGATTTCAATTGCGACATCAGTTTACCGGCACAAGACATCTCGAAACCTCTGAGCTCGACGTCGCAAACTTGCTTGACACTGTAAGAAAGCTTTCTTCTGTTGGACTTCTTGTTGATGTTCATGAGGTGAGCGTTGCCAGACGATTGGCCGTCGCCCATGGATTTCTGGAACGTGATCCGCGAGAACACGTCCTCGAACTTCTTCAAGGAGTCTGGGTCGGAAGGCCCGTTGTTGATCAAGGCAATGATGTCGTGGCTCTTCTTGAGATTCTTGATCACTTGGATGTGAGAACTCACTTGTTTACGAGTCCGCAACTTGCCGGTCTTTTGCAAGATAAAGTCGGAGATCAACTCGTTACGGCCACAGGAGCGGCCGCTGACCTTGATCTTGCTGAGCCCGTTCTTCGGGATGATCTTGAGTGCCTCCTCAAACGCAGCCTCGACCTCACGGCCCCAGACCTCGGCCTCGTCATCAACACGGTTGTAACCAGGAGAGCTGTCTGGGAGGAACTTTGGCTGCTTGGAGGCAGCGTCGTCGGCGTCGTCGAAGCACCGCTTGCCGCCAAGAACCTCGTCGTGGTCCTTGGTGACCGGCATCTCGTGACGGACAGGGGTGTTGGTCTCGTGGACCTGGTAGATTTGTCTTCCGTCGTTGGCAATGGAGATGTCAACGATCATCGGAAGGTTCTTGCGAGAGTCTGCGTCGTCAAGAAACATGGGGAACAAAGGAGTGACTGATAAATGTTGGAGCTAGAGCGTAGCACTGGTAAAGGAACGACAGGAGGTAGAAAGGAGTGACAGACAGTAAAACGGCTCAGGAAGAAGGCGTAGGAAACACGCAGCGTTCTTTCTCCAATGGATTTATAAAGGAATGACTAAGTTGGGTAACTTGGTGAAGAAAGAACCGCACGAGACTCAGGGGGAGAGTTGGGCGAAGGGTAGAACCGGAGGATGTGAGCTATAGGGAAAATTTGCAAATCAAACTTTGAAAAGGCAGCCGTCAATATATAAAGCACGGTTGCCTGAACCACTGGTTGTGGGACCGCGCTTGGTGCAGCTGTCTGCCTGCATGTGCATGCGCCAGGTACCACCAACCGTTAAAGTAACCACAGGCCACCGCACCCCCCGGACGGGCCGTAGGCTTGCTCAGCCAATCGGCGCTGCAACGCGGGGTCTGGCGGCGGCGCTCGCACCCTCGGCCTGCCGCATCCGGTAATTTCTATTAGATCATGCAGCCCGCGCTTCATCACGCATGGTGATTTATTGCCACCACACGGCAAGCGAATGCAGGTCATGCATGCTGGTCGGTGGTAATACCAACTTTTCTCATGACCTCCGGTTCTGCTTTTTGACATTGATGGTCCAATGTCGATTTCCGGTAAGTTTAGGTTATGATTTACCCACACCTATGTCCCAGCAAATTCCCGGTCTGTCTTCAACCTCTGGAATTTCACACTAGTCACTTGCCTCTCGCCTTGCTAGAAAAACATTGTTACTGTCGCTGTGGCTGCAGATACCCTCTGGTCGAAAACCGCTCATCCCATCCCCCAATCAGGCAATCCCATTGCCCAATCCAGCCCGCGAAAATCAGTCCGCGCGCCGGGTGACCCCGCCGCTGGCGGCTCGCTGGAGTCGCCACCCCTGTTCCGGTACCTTAGACCTTCCAGCTAGACAGTATATCTCAATCAACTACGGATATAATGAATCAACGAGGCGCCGGTTCTATTTTTAACCACGCCCAGTAACTGCCTGAATCGTGGAACCATGCAAACTGTCAGGGGTCCGACGGTTGGCTGCTGAGCTTGTTGCGCTGGCCAGCTCTTCAGTTTCTCTGTGGCCAGTTTCCTAAACAAGAACCCTGAAAATATTTGCCAGTTTCACATCTCAATTTGGGCCTCCAGACCTAGGCCCTTGCCTGGGGGTGTCCGGGTGTCTCTGGTGTGGCCGCCAACTTTCCGCCGGAGACATGCAGCTTCGGGGCGGTGTCGCTGGCTTTGGGCAGCCGGTGGTGGGGAAGTCTTACCAGGGAGAGGCAGGGTGCCGCCGAAGCAGGTTGCAGTAGTGGGTTTGCCTATCGGATGGGGGGTGAGGTTACAGTTGTGGCGGAGACGCTGTGGCAGTGTACGACTTGGGTTTGGGACGGGCCAAGTTGAGGTAGGGAAGTGGTGCTTGGATGGAGCCCTGGTGGAGGTTTAGTGGATGTAAGGAGGTGTGGAGATGTCTTTGGGTGAACTGGTTTTGATGTGTGGATGTGTTGATGTAAGAATGTCAGAATGCATTATGAGTGTATTAAGAATAGTATGAGTTTAGAACATGATATGAGGATGTGTTAGTGATTCAAATCAAATCTCTGTATACATCGCATTACAATGTAGTGGGAAAGAATGTAGATTGTAGACTAAGCTGTACTTTAGTGCATTAGATTAGAGTGATTAGTGGTATTTCATGTTGTGGTGTCGTTTGTTATTTTCTTCTCAATTATTCCGTTCCAGATAATTATGGATCATTTATTTGTTACTACATTCAATATCTCCGTAACATTTTTAAACGAAACACAATCTAATAGTCACTGATGCTTTCTTGTAGTCTACTGTTTTCCATCTACCGTCTTCATGTATGCTAGACGTTCTACATAATACCGCTAGAGAAGTAAAAATTACCCGCCCTTATACGAGATGAGGTCGAGATTTTTTTATTTGCAGTAGAGGCATCTGGAAAAGTCTATGACATATATAGAGAATACGATCTAAATGACGGATTTAGTAAGAGAGATCAACGATCTTAGGATTGATTCGGGTGATAATCATGACGAAGATCACTGGAATCAAGAGAAAAAAGCAATTGGCAAGTCTGCTCAAGGTGATGTTCTTGCAAAATACTCTGACAAAATCAGAGACACAGTGAAAACTGCTCGAACAGAGAAAGATAAAAGTGATCGGGCAACAATAGAAAATGCCATTGATCCAAAGACGTGGAAACAAATGAATAAGTTTATTAAAAATGGTACGCTTACTAAGATTGATGGCTGTTTAAGTACGGGTAAAGAAGCCAACATCTACTATGGGTTGAATGAGAATACTGGAAAAGAGTACGCCATCAAGGTGTATAAGACTTCTGTGTTGGTGTTCAAGGACAGAGAACGGTACATTAGCGGTGAGTTTCGGTTCAAGAATTTCAAAAACAGTAACAAGATCAATCCTCGGAAGTTGATCAGAGTGTGGAGTGAGAAAGAGTTCAGAAACCTCAAGAGACTCAAATTGCATGGGTTCAACGTTCCAGAACCAGTCGATTTGAAATCCAATATTCTTATGATGGAGTTCTTGTCTTCTGAGCGAAAGGGGTGGCCTGCTCCGAAGTTGAAGGATTATGTGTTTGAGTCTCAGGAAGAAGTAGTGCTGATTTACAGAGAGATTGTGGTGAACATGCGTCAGATGTACCAGAAATGCAAGTTGATCCACGCCGATCTAAGTGACTATAACTTGATTATTCACCAGGGCAAGGTTTTCATCATCGATGTTTCTCAGTCGATCGAGCCTACGCATCCTATGGCGTTGGATTTCTTGCGGATGGATATCAAGAACATCAACGACTACTTTGAGAGAAAGCGTAACATTTCAGTTTTCATGGAGAAAGAGATGTTCAAATATATCAGTGAAGACCTTGAAATTTTGAACAAGAGTTATGGAGTTGAATGTGCTGAGACTGAGGAAGGTTTGACAGAGTTGGTTAGTCATTTAAAGATCAAGACAACAGAAGAAGATGAGAAAGAAGACGAAGTGTTCCGAAGCTTGCATCTTATGAGAGATTTGAATTCTTTGGAAGAGGAAGATTTTGGAAAGTTCAAAGAAGGAAAGATAGATGTGTTTAGAAGTTTGGTGGCAGACGAGTTGAGTAGTGGTGAAGATACAGATGACTCAGATAGTGACGATTCAGACGACGATGAGGATGAAGACGACGACGACGACGAGTATGAGGAAAGAAATAAAGAGTTGAAGGGCAAGAAGCATGAGGATAAGGACGCTAAGAAGTTAAGAAAACAGCAGGCGAAGCAAGAGAAGCAGGAGAAGAGAAAGACCAAGATGAAGAAACATGTGAAGCAGAAATTGATCAAGAAGACGGCGAAGAAGTAGGTGTTTGGCGATCGAGTGGCAGTTTCTTGGTTGATGATCGGTTAGTAATGTTCTCAGTGGGCCTTCTTCCACCATCTCAGCTCAACTTCTCTCTCATGACTGAGTGTCATGACTTAAAGTAGTCATTTAATTGTTTGCAAGATCGATGCGCATTCTTGTTTATTATTTACATTTCGCTCTGTTAAAGGAAAGTCGGGCCAGGGGCTTGTTTCGAGTATGTATTTGAGATGCACATTTTGAAGCATGTTCTCTCTGAGTAGAATGTGTTGAAACTCTATTTACAAATCATATGTATAAATATAGAACGATTTCCATGAATAACTGGTTCTTTTTAACGAACTGACAGTAAAAGAAGTTGCCTACGCTTTTCTGTGAGAGTAAGGATGGCTTTTAACGATATCCTTGGTTAGCGTTGGGCACTTGCCCTGCTTTCCCAGACGTTAATTCACCAGAACGATTGTCTATGGATAGGTAAGTGACAGAAAAGAGATAAACGGGTCAACATGAGGGGTCTGATGGGTTCTAGGCCCAGAGAGTTCTAACTACAATAAAAAAGTATCTTCCCAAAGGTACTACTACGTCAAAGTAACTACTTCACCATCTCAGCCAGACTCCTGCCGAATACAATCAAAGTTCGTTGTTCACCCTCCACCAGCCACAGATACACTAACCCGACTTGAGGCGTGTCTAGAACCACTTTGAAATGGTAATTGCTGATCCAAAGGTTCCGAGAACCCATTCCAGTCATCTGTGGTAGTCACTGCATAACCATTAATACCATAGACCGAGAACAACGGAGGTTTGGACAAGGCAGCAGCATTGTACTGTTGTGCTCTACTCCACAGAAACTGTTAGTCAGTGGTGCCTACAAATAGCGAAGGTTGTCGTCGATATGCCGAGCCCTGAACTCAGTGGTCTCCTAGATAATATTTCAGAGACATCTGGGTGACAGAATATGGGATGTAGACCCCCCAAACCAACCCTTGGCGAACCCTTGGGCCGCAGGAATCCTGCTTATTACCACTACCGTAATCGCTGGCCGCCGACTCCCTGATCTTACCGGAATCCAGTGCTGCTGCCACTACTGTTTCCACTGGCCGGTATTTTCAGTGTGCTGTGTTCTACGGGCTGTCTGCAGATCCAATCCCAGCCTGCATGTCAAAACTAGTCCTGCTGCACATTCCGGAGCCTTACTGTCTAACGAGCTCGGGCCAGGTTTTGAGTTTCCTGCGGACGCCCTTGGTCCTGGTGCTTGTTTATTATTATTTAATTGTATTAGCCGATTCCAGCTGACCCTCAGCTCTGTGATTATCGAAATTCCTTTAATGAGATTGCTAATTCCTGCTCCATGATTAGGTGGTATGTATCTACTTCTGGTAAACAGCTAGAGTCCTCACCACCCTGTGTATGCCTCACTACAATTCGTATTTTGAATCCTTTGTTGGTTGCTTTTTTGTTCCAGACCCCCGGCTCGATTGGCTGGGCTTGGAAGATCTAGCCTGGCCCATTTCACTGTTCAGGTACACACTGCACTGAAAGAATCGTTATTGCCGAACTGAAACTCTCGTAAACATCGCCAATCTTTCTCCAGGCGAGCACTTCAGTGCCTGATTCTAGACCTTGCTATTTCCCCCACCGTCCATCTTTGCTTCTCCATTCCTGACAACTGTTTAAGTTTGTGATTGTCTTAAGTGTTCCAGGGTTTCTCTGGCGAACTGTACTTGTTTGCTTTACAAGTTAACCATACTAGTTCGCACTTCTGATCCTCTACACTGGTCCGGTGTTCAGGACTTTCTTAGCTCTATCTCCAGATCTCTTTAGTCCACTCTAGTTCTGTTTGCTAGCTCGCATCATTTCATTCCTTTACTTTACATACTAATTACTCAAGCTGGTCCCTACATCACAGTAATTATCATTGCATCCTTCGTCTTCTCTCTGGCTTCTCATGTTCTCTAAAGTCACATTTTATTACCTCCTACAATTGTCCCAACAATTATTTACTAACTCATCAGCAATCTATCCCACCCCAGACCTACCGTTTATAGTAATTTTTTTTTTCCTGACCTACACCTGTCTAGTGCTGTTGGGTTGTCCGCAGGGCTATTGTTCATCAAGTTTTGACTACCTTACTACCACGCGCAGTGCCTTCCCGCCTAGGATTTTAACTCTCGGGCCGCAACTGGCGCCTGCCTAGGCACCCTGATTTTCCTCGACCACCCTTGCTTGTCAACCCGCCTAGATCCGCCTAAGTCCCGCCTAAGACCTTTTTTTCCTTGGACAGAGCTCCGCCCGGAACCGTCTGCCTACACTATCCCTGCAATCCTCTTGTACCTTCGGAAGACTCTGGCCTACATTGCAGCTCGCTCACACTTTGTCAATCCTCAATTTATCACACCACTTGCAAGTATTGTCAATCTTTTATGCCTCTACTGTCATTTGAACTTCTCATCCTGCTCGTAAACAAAATAATTCGGAATTGTCAATATCCAACTCTCCGGTCTCCGTATGAACGTCTCGCAAATAACTTCCTAACATCCTGTCCCCTCAACCTCTTGCTTTTTTGACATCTCTCTCCAGCAAGTCTCATTCCTCATCCGCTACCCGCCTACCCGTCTGCTGTTTCCGCCCGCAAACCATCAACCCGCTAGACGTTACTGAGATCCCGCCCGCTTACTAGACACCCATACATAACACCTCCGTACATCATACCTCCCTACATAATACCTCCGTACACCATACATAATACCTACCTACACACCACACCACCTTCTCTTTATTCGTCCACCCTCTTCCACTCCTCGACTACTCATCAGCAGTCTACGCCAGTCACCCTCCGCTCTCTCACTAACGGTTCCCATCTAAGTTTAGCAGCTAACATTTCCGCCAAGGTTTGCTGCCTGGCTTTCTTCTTTGCTTTTTCTCTACGCCTCTACTCCGGTAACCTTCTTCCGGCCTGTTGCAAAAATTTTCCTCTCCTATCTACATCGTAACACTGACTTCCTAAACCTCTTTTATCAACGTCACTTTCATATAACTCCAACTACAATCACTTTCTCCAATCCATCAAACTCATTCTACAATCAACTCTACATCCTCACACCAGTCTCCTCCCAACCTCTTCCAACCTCTCCCAGCATCTCCCAATCCATTTTCTTGGTATATCCATGCAGGCTGCCGCCCGGCAAAGCACCAATTCCCGACCATACCGGCACGGCTCAGATCGATCGATCAGACGCCCGTCCCGGGTAACACCCGGGGTGCACCTTGGCACTCATTATTAATCTTTTTTAATCCGAGCAGTTATTACTAGTTCCCGGTTGTCTAATGGCAAAGCTCGACTCGTTATTGCCCTGGGGGAAACCCAATCGAGATCGTCAATATGTGCAAATCCCGTTGGTTGACACCCCGGTGACTCCTTTTGAGGCGGGTGACAAACTGGCATCGGTTCACACTACTTTAGCGGTCGAGGGAATGACATGCTCATCGTGCACCAATGCGATCCAAGACAAGCTTGAGCCTGTTGCTGGGGTGCTGGCCGTCGAGGTGTCCTTGATGACCAATCAGGCGATTGTGACCCACGTTGCTGACGTTGATCCTGAGTACTTGAAAGAACAAGTGGAAGAGGCTGGTTTTGATGCCAAGGTGATACAAAGCGATGACTCGGCTGTGACACAAGGAGCCGATTCTGTGACAAAACTCTCTGTCCATGGAATGACCTGTTCTGCGTGTGTGGGATCGGTCACAGACGCAGTGAAACAACTCAATGGCGTGAAATCAGTAGATGTATCGCTTCTTACTGAAGAAGCTACTATTGTTCATACTAGTGAGGTACTGGCTGATGAACTTATGGCCAAGATCTACGATTGTGGATTCGATGCTGCTCTTATTGAAACCACCAGCAACGATCTCCTAATAACAAAATTGTCTGTGTCAGGTATGACATGTTCTGCATGTGTCAATTCTGTGACAAATGCGCTTAACAATTGGACCAGTGTCGCCAGTGTCAATGTCTCGCTACTTACTGAGACCGCAGTGGTACAGCACACTGCCGCGGTGTCTCCAGAAGAATTGAAGACTTGTATTTATGATGCTGGTTTCGATGCCGAGATCTTGTCATCTGGAGCTCCTTCACAGAATTCTACAGACGTCATCGACTTGAAAATATACGGAACTTCGTCGGTTCCAGACACAGAGATCCCGGAAATTATTACTTCCAAGTTCCCTGGCGTGATATCTGCTCATGTCAACGACCACACAATCCAGATATCTTATGATCCGTCGCTGGTGGGTATCAGAGACTTGACCAGCTACCTTAAAGAAAAACTTGAAGTCGATCTTCTTATCATGAACCCTAACTACGGAGTCAACAACTCCCAGCTCCAGCTCTTATCTAAGTACAAGGAGATAACGTTCTGGAAGAATGCATTCTTCAGATCGGTTGCCTGTGGGTTGCCGGTGTTTGTGTTGAACCATCTTGTGTCTCACAGTGTCAGACTGAAATATTCTTGCAGAGTCATTCCAGGACTCTATTTGGAAGACTTGGTGTGCTTTGGACTCAGCACGTATCTCCAAATACATGTAGGCAAGCACTTCTATGTGTCTTCTTACAAATCATTGAAGCATGGAGCTGCCACCATGGACGTGCTAGTCATGGTGTCCACCACGATCTCTTATGTGTTCTCAGTGTACTCCATGCTCTTGTCCATGTGCATTGGCAGCACCAGTTTCCCTATTCTTTTGTTTGACACTGCCACCATGCTTTTCATATTCATCACTTTAGGCAAATGGTTGGAGTCTCGTGCCAAATCCCAGACAACCTCGTCGTTGTCAGAGCTCATGAAACTTATTCCTCAGAACTGCTCGCTTGTGAACGGCGATTTCTCAGACGCAAAGAACCCATCCTTCACGCCGTCAGAGTATCCGGTTGAAGAAATATCAGTGGATTTGATCCAGTACAACGACGTGTTGATGATCAAACCAGGTGACAAGATCCCTGCTGACGGTGTGGTAGTGTATGGAGAGTCAGAGGTCAACGAGTCGTTGTTGACAGGTGAGTCTATGCCAGTAACCAAGAAATCCGGCTCGGAATTGATCGGTGGGTCTATCAATACATCCAACGTCATTTACTTGAAAGTCACTAAAGTCGGTCAGCAAACCAAATTGTCCAAGATCATCTCTCTCGTGAAAAATGCACAGTTCAAGAAGGCACCAATCCAGAAATACAGCGACTATGTAGCCTCGAAGTTCGTGCCTTTCATTATTATTCTCTCGATCTTCACATTCATGCTCTGGTACTGTGTGGTGTCGTTCCAGCTCTTGTCAGAAACCAGCATTTTCTACCCAAAGACTTTTGTGAAGAACAAGAAGAACGGTGTATTCTTCAATGCTCTCAAGGTTGCAATCTCTGTGGTAGTTATTGCTTGTCCTTGCGCACTTGGACTTGCTGCTCCTACTGCTATCATGGTGGCTACTGGAATCGGAGCCCAGAACGGGATTTTGATCAAAGGAGGTGATGTCTTCGAGCTGTTGACGAAAGTCAAATCAGTGCTATTTGACAAGACCAACACTCTCACTACAGGTTACATGAAACTTATTAAGTACAAGCTTGATTATTCCAAAGCCAGCAAGTTGTTTGGATTGTCGGAAATTGAGTTATGGTACTTGATAGGACTTGTGGAACAGAACAACGGCCATCCTATTAGCAAGTCGTTGTTGAAAGCTGTTGCCCGTAAAGTTAAAGATCAATCATTGCGAGGTGTGTTTGAAGAGACATCGATTAACAATGTGGTCGGTAAAGGAGTCCAGGGTCAATTCAAATACAAGGGCCAGGACTTGACGGTGAAAGTTGGTAACTCGAAACTCGTGGATTCTAATGAAGATGCTGATATTGGAACGGTGGTCTATGTTGCAATTAACGATGAGTACATTGGCCATATGGTTCTTAGTGACCAGTTGAAATCTGATGCAGCACATGTGATTGAACAGTTACATTTAAGCAAGATCGATACACTTATGGTAACTGGAGACAATTACAAGATAGCCAAAAAGACAGGCAAGCAGCTCAACATCCCATTAGCAAATATCTATGCGGAAATTTCTCCTGAGCAAAAGGAACTGATTGTGAAGAATATCCAGAACAGTTCTAAGGTTTTGTTTATTGGTGACGGTATCAACGACGCAGCTGCAATTACCAGTGCCGATGTTGGAGTGTCGTTTAATGACTCGACCGATATTGCAGCTTCTGCAGCCGATGTCATCTTGCTTGATCTGAGTCTTCGGAATTTGTTGGTTGCTCTTGATCTCAGTCAAAAGACGTTCCGCACCATTAAACTCAACTTCATCTTGGCCAGTGTCTACAATCTTCTTATGATCCCAACGGCTATGTTTGGAATTGTCCATCCATTGTTGGCTGCTGGGGCAATGAGTATGAGCAGTGTGTGTGTTGTCACAAGTTCGCTTCGTCTTCGTCAATGGAAACCACCAAAGACTTAGACAACATTGAATTAGGCCGCTGTGTGAGATAGAACTCACGATTGAGAGCAGCAGGCCCTAGTGTCGAGGATTTGCTGAGAATGATTTATGAACTATGAGAGGTTATGAGAAGTTCCTTTTTAATAAGCGTATTCCTTTTAATTGTGTTTTGTTGTTGGCAGAGGCATATTGCTTGGTCATAGCTACTGAGCAAGCGGTACTTCATAATGCATGATGAGATATATTGTGTGGTTTATTGTGCGATTTTTTAATGTGTGGTTTTTTTATTGTGTGATTATTCTATTGTGTGATCTTTCATTGTGAGATTTTCTGCATTGTGCGGGTTATTGTTTTTGTATTCTAGTTTCTTTCATTCATGACACAGCATTTGACAGTGTAGATCAGAGGAGCTGAAGTTGACGTTTCGATGTGTAATTTAATTACGGTCATAAATCTCTCTATCATTTATCAGATATTTCTTGCTGAGTTCTGTTGGCGGTATCACTGTTGGTAGTAGGGCTATTGGTAAGAGATCACTACCAGGATATGTGCCTGCTTGACAGTGCTCAGGTAGATGTTGGGAGGGGCATACTAAATATGAGACACGCACTAACCTAACCGTCCACTACTAAGCATATCATTCTACCACTCTTCATTGTAACAAATTTATTCTACTGTTTTCTCTCTACTAAGAACAATCTCTAATCACTTACCGGTATGCATTCTCTGTTTATCCACTAGTGTGCGTTTTGTATTCACCCACCATCTTGGATCTATTAAGCCGCTATGACATGCTTCTACTAAGTACATTTACGAGAGTAACACTACTCTAATAATACAAGTCGCTCGATTAAACTTCTTGATAATAACGCTTTCTTACGAAACTCACTAGAAACACTTGGCAACAATATCTAACAATAAAAACTTGACAAACCACTCTCCCCACCATTTAGTTGCTCTTACAGGGTCCATGCATCCATCGACCTTCCATTAATTATCTGTCATTAATTAGAATCCGACCATGCACCTCCTAACATTTATCTTCCTACGCCTACTTCCGACCAACAACCTCCATGCATCGGCTTGCTAACATCCACCTCCTTACATCTACTTCCAGCGTCTACCTCCTTACACCTACTTCCTAACACCTACTTCCTAACACCTACTTCCTAACACCTACTTCCCAACATCTACCTCCCTTGCATCTACTCAGATCTTCCACACTTCTCGCTCGTCAGTTACCCGACATAAACTCTGTGGACTCCGCTCTGGATCGTCTGTACAACTATGAGAATATGATGCCCCAAACCGGGCTAATCATAGTTGCTTCAATATGCTTGAGTTGGTTTCCTAAACTGAACAGCTTACGACCCAAATCCAAGTCGGTTTGAGTATCAGCAATCGAAGTCTTGGCGTGGCACAACCTGACCCCACCAGTGAACTTCATGTTTTGAATTGCCATCGACACTCGTCATCGATAGTGGCTGTGAATTTCACAGTTGGTCGGCCCCGTGAATACGGTCCACATTTGCTGCGTCCACGTGCAAGCCCGCTGTTGCTCACCCACGTGCATCTGGTAACTCAGCCAAACCTGCGACGCAGCTTCCTTATCAGTCGGGCACCCCCGTGCGTTTGCAACGCCACATTATCAACTCATCGCAATTTTTCGCAAATCACCTGCACTGGCATAAACCCTCCAGTATCCAGAGTTTCTGTGTTTTCTTGTTCTTTCCTCAGAGTCCCTCAGCTCGCCTCATCTTCATGGGAAGTCTCTCTTACGCCCGCATATCGTTTCTCACGTTCCAGGCCACGGTCCAGGTCATCTTCATCTGTCTCACCGGGTTCTTGTGCACAAAATACGGGCTTCTCAACGCTCAGGCCCAGAAATATATCTCGTTGTTGAATGTCAACCTCTTCACGCCAGCACTTATATTCAGCAAGCTTGCGCCCTCGTTATCGCTCAAGAAGATCCTCGAGATCTCCATCATCCCGCTCTTCTACGCCATCTCCACCGGTGTTTCTGTGATATGTTCACGCGTGATGTCTCTGGCTTTGCGCCTCAACGAGCCAGAGTCTTGCTACGTGACAGCAATGTCGGTGTTTGGTAACTCCAACTCCCTCCCGGTGTCGCTTACCGTCGCCCTAGCGTACACGCTTCCAAACTTGTACTGGGACGAACAGCCGGACGATACTGCTGACAAGGTTGCCTCCAGGGGTATTCTTTACTTGCTTATCTTCCAACAGCTTGGACAGGTGCTCCGATGGTCGTGGGGTTACAACACCTTGCTTAGAAAACGGTCCCAATCGGAACTTGACTACGATCCATATGCAAAACACATTGATTCAGAAGCTAGTCTGGCTCTGTTCCAAGACGGTGAGCCTCCTGTGATTCCATTACAACAAGAGAACCACGACTTGCCACAAGAATCAAGCTCGGTGTACACTGCAGAGGCTCGTGCCATCGACGAACTCGAACTGCCTGAGTCAGAGATCGACCTGTTCTTCACCAGAGAGTCCTGGAAAACGTTCTTCAATAAAAAGTTCCAGGCGTTCCTTGGGTTCATGAACCCTCCACTTTACGCCATGGCACTCTCTGTCGTAGTTGCCTCTGTTCCGTTCCTCCAGAACCAGTTCTATGTCAACAACGGCTTCATCCAGAACACCGTGGCCTCGGCTATCCATGACCTTGGTAGCGTGTCGATTCCTTTAATCTTGGTGGTGCTTGGCTCCAACTTATACCCCAGCGAAGACACCCCAGTGGCCAGTCGCAACTACAAAAAAATCATCATCGGATCGCTTGTGTCACGGATGATCTTGCCGCCATTGATTCTCTTGCCACTCATTGCCGTCTGCGTCAAATACATCCAGATCTCGATTCTCGACGACCCGATCTTTTTGATCGTGGCGTTCATCTTGACGATCTCGCCTCCGGCAATCCAGTTGTCGCAGATATGTCAGCTCAACGAACTTTACGAACAAGAAATGGCCGGGGTGCTATTCTGGGGCTACGTGGTGCTCACCTTGCCTACCACGATCTTTGTGGTGGTCGCCAGTTTGGAGGTGCTCAACTGGGCTGGCAAGTTGATCAACTGACCCTTTTATAAACTGTTTACGTCATAAGCTAGCAAGTGTCAACCGACTTGTGATTATATTTAGTTCCCTTTCATATGTAAGCTGTAGCTGTCGCTCTGTGTTCTCCCTATTATACTTATCATATCTTTACATTGTGCTATCTTTGCATTGTGCTCCTCGTCAAAGTTCACTCATTCTCATCCTCAAATATATCGTTGGCAATGTACATCAAGTTCTCGACCACTTTCCCCTGGTAACTCATGTCTTCGGCATTGACGTGGTTGGACGGCAACAAGTTTGGACCCCAGATGATCCCCAAGTTCCGGGCAGACATCCGGTTGATATCCTGCTTGGCCACCACTCTACAGAGATGGAATATGATGGCCCGGAGCGTGAAATAGTTTGCGTCAGGCAACTCAAACACGATCTCGTGCAACTTCTTCTTCCTTATGGCAGGCTCTGGGATTTTCACTGCGGCTATAAACCGCTGGTAGAGATGGTTCGTGAGAAGAGGTTCTGGTAACTGAGCAAAGAAAAGCTTGAGCAATGACGCAATGCAGTACATGTCACTGTCGATGATGTTGTCGGGATTGCCGATGAGCTTGTCGATCACCGATCGGTCGCTGTTGAGTGCGTCCTTGATCTGGTGGATCTTGGTCGAGTTCCCACTGGTTCGGTATATTCCCTCGAGTTCAAGCCCGTACGTGTCAATGATATTGATACACGACCGCACGATCAACGGCACAGACTCTTTCTCAAAGAGACACAACTCGTCAATAGGTCCTCCAAATATAAGTGGAGCTCCAGCTTCAGGTCGGGACTTGGCACTGTGAAGAAGTTCCTGAGTAGAAGGCAACGCAGACTGCGATTTGTTTGCTCCCTGGTTCATATATATGTCACCAGGAGAAAGCCCGCCGCCCCCACTGGCAGCACCTTTATTAGGACCACTGGAATTGCTGTTGGCAAAAGCGTCGGTGGGACTGCCTCCAACATACAGGTACCGGTTGGGCAGGTCCTCCGACACGTGACCCAAGGTCGCCTGGTTCTGCACCGGGGAAGTGTTGCCCTTCTTCTTCAGCAAGATCGAGCTGGATCGTTTGAGAGCAGTAGTCGAGAACCCGTTGCCGTTGAACTGGTTGTTGAACCCTGTTCCGCTGTTGTAGTTGGCCTGGGTGTTGGTCAAGGTCGGGTGCACTTTGTAGTCTACGGGCATCAACATCTTGGAGAGTCCTCCGCGCAGGTACTTCATCAAGTACTCATACAAGTCCTTCTCGTTGTCGATGCTGGCCGCCATACTTTTCATCGAGCTTTTCCGGGCGTCTGGCCGAAGTGGCAGGATCATCACCCCGGCGTTCATAAGAAGATTCTCGCACCAGGTGGTGTATTTCTGCAACTGCACGCTCATGGCAAGATCGAGCTCGAGAATCAAGTCTTTAAGAGCCTTGGAGTTCTGCGGCCGATGTATACTTAAAAGATCCTCCTTCAACCCTTTGGCCAGCACCACCTTGGTACTGTAGTCCTTGTCTGCGATCTCGATCTTCACCAACAACTCCTCTTCCTGCTGCGACGTGGTCTTCAGACCTTTCAATGTGAACTTCTTGGTAGGCTCGTTGGTGCGCACCCGGTCCAACTCCACACACAAGTTGTCGTACTTCACTTTAGCCTTCTCTGCAGCCGTGACTGCGTCGGCCACCTCCTTCTCTCTTCGCTTGCCGTCGTCTTTCAAAGTCCGTCGCTGCCGGAGCATTGTCGCCGAGAGCTGGAACAACTCGTCGGACATCTGCTGGAGTGCCGTCACGTACGCGGCCCCTACGGTATGCAAACGGTCGTCAAAGTTGACGATCTGCTCGAAGTTCTTGGTGAACGAGTCCTGCCGGATGTTCAGAGCATTGTGCTTCAAATAGTCCTGGGTGTTGCGTGCAAGCTTACGTACCTGGTAATCATAGTCCTCCTGGAACCCGGACTTCTTCTTGATGAACTTGGCAAACTCGTCGCAGTTGGTGATCGACTCCTTGAGCCGTTTGAGCAAGGCGTCCAACGCTGAGTCCGAGTTCAAAATCTGGGCGATCTTGTCGTCGTTGAGAAGCTCCACCGACAGCTTGGGAAACGGGTCTTTGGACGGAGGGATCTCCGGTAACGCCGGTTCCGACGGCACCAGCGTGGTGCTCAGCAACGGCTGCGACGTCGACGCCTGGAGCAGGTTTGTCTGCGACGTGGTGGGATCCAAATCGCTGTCTTTATGGCTGGTCATGGGAACGGTGGTACTTGGCAAACCTGTGGAGTCGTACTCTTGGATATAAAATGAACCACTGCGGATTGCTCCAACTATAATAATAAATGGCAGCCTATCAGTAAGATTGCCCGGCTATTCGAAACAGCTCCAATCAAATCTCCAAAAGATAGTTGTGTCTTGCGCCCCAATAACACCACACACTCAGGCGTAGATGACACGATGGTGGCGCCGGGTAACTGCAGCTATTGCGCCCGCTAGCGCAGGTCACGAGCCCAGAGATGCGCCTGCTAGTCGGGGTATTTTCTACCTGCGTCTCAAGATCTAATGTGGTCACGTGCGTCCCTTGCACCGCAACCGCAACAGCAACAAGAAACGACACCGACCCAAACTCAATTTCCCGCAACCTCAAACATGGTCACGTGGGGAACACTGGTAAATATACAGTCACGTGTGAAACACGTGGAAGAATTTGATCACGTGCAAGGCACGCGTCGCGTCGTGTTTTTATACCACCGACCTGGATCGGTTTCTCACTTCTCTTCGTTATGACTGAGGTACCATTATCACAACGGGACTATGTTCCCCAGATAAAAGGCGTGCAGTATGTTAAGACGCTTGGCCAGGGCTCGTTTGCGTTTGTGAAATTGGCTCATTTGAAGAAGAATCCGGCCAAGGTTTTTGCGATCAAGTTCATCAATAGACAGTATTGTCATCAGTTTGGACTTAAAGATGACGATATTTCAAGAGAGTTGATGATCCATAAGAGCTGTCATGGCCATCCGAACATCATCCAGTTGTATGATGCCGGCAGCGATCGTAGTTACCTTTGGATGATCATGGAGTTGGCGCTGTCTGGAGATTTGTTCGACAAGATCGAACCTGATGTGGGGGTCGACGAAGATGTGGCGCATTTCTATTTCCAGCAATTGATAGGAGCGATTGATTTCATTCATAAATTGGGGGTGGCCCATAGAGATATCAAGCCTGAGAACATTTTGCTTGACAGTAGAGGTAACTTGAAGATTGCTGATTTTGGTTTGGCCTGTGTATATAGAAAGAAGTCTGGCGAACAGCGACTTGCCTACAAAGCTTGTGGGTCTCCTCCTTATATGGCACCTGAAGTTGCCAGCAGCAGTGGTTACAGACCGGATATCACTGACGTCTGGTCTTGTGGTGTGTTGCTTTATGTGTTGTTGACAGGTGAGACGCTCTGGGAGGAGCCAACAGTACATGATCCTGATTTCAAGTATTACATGGAGAACGCTGACAACATATATATGTCGTATCCTTGGTCTCGGTTGAGTACCGAGGTTCTTGCTCTATTGAAAGGGCTTCTCAAAATAGATCCTGAATCACGGCTAGCTATGGACAGAATCAGAAAGCATCCATGGGTCAACAAAAGCAGCAAGCTAGCTGATTCAAAAGGTATGTGTGGCAATCCGCGAGTGTTAATGCGTCGTTTGATGCTGAAATTGAGACTCAGTTTGTCAGATGACGAATTCTTGAAAGCCACGCAGCAAGCAACTCAAGCTACTCAGATGTCACAAGCTTACCAACGCGAATTAGCAGTTTCCCAGCCCGTGTTTGAGGCAGCAAGAGTTGTTGACAGCGACGATGAGCAGGATATATTTGCTACGCAGCAGGAAGTGTCGGAGTTTAGTAGAAAGCGTCAGGAGAAGAAAGATCTGGCTCTTATAAGGTACCAATTGATCTCCAAAGACCCAGCAGTGCTACAGTTTATTAATGAGAGTGACCGCAATTCGTTGTTTAAAGACGACGACCCAGCTTCAGCAGTGAAAAACTATTTCAATTCTGCAGACAGATTGACCAGATTTTTCTCCATTCTACCTATTGAGTCGTTACTTCCAATAATCCTTGACTCGTTGCATCAGTCAGGAGTAAGAGTCAATGAAGAGGAGTTTTCAGGTATCACTGAGAAGTCCCATTCGCTTCTGAAGTCTTCTAACTATGCCAGTCTTGCGATTCATACCATAGACTCTAGAA
The DNA here is from genome assembly GCA_030578595.1 of Saccharomycopsis guyanensis. Classification (NCBI taxonomy): domain Eukaryota; kingdom Fungi; phylum Ascomycota; class Saccharomycetes; order Ascoideales; family Saccharomycopsidaceae; genus Saccharomycopsis; species Saccharomycopsis guyanensis. Next base: position 246,084 of record JAJMSQ010000019.1, read on the forward strand.
AAATGAATCTTAGAGGTACTATCAAAGTCTCAAAGATTGCCAACTTGTCGTTGAAGAAAGTGGAGTTTGTCAAGTCCAAGGGTGATCCGTTGGAGTGGCGGAAGTTTTTCAAGAAGATCACGGTGTTGTGTCGAGATGCGGTGTATATAGATAGCAGTATTGAGGGGTGATGTTGTCAGGGTGTGATAACTTAGGGTTGGTGTTAGTCTACAGGTTGTTAGACGTTGACAGCTAAGAATTGCAATTAGTCTACAGGTTGTTGCAATTAGCTACAGGAAAGTGGTTACTGGTTGATATGTTAGTGAGCTACTGAATTCTTACCGAAGAGTATATTAGAAGTCTTCGATATTTGTATCATGGCTACAAGTTATGAAGCTTTTGGAGTTAGTCATTGCGAGACTCATTATGAGACTCATTAGTGATTCCTGACCTATTATAAACTCAAGCATTCGATACACATTATCACATGCGCCGTAGCTCTTTAATGAAATATTCATTGTTCGCATATTGTAAATGTCATACTGAAGAGCACTGTTGAGTAGAACAGCAAAAACCACTAGTAATTCCTTCACTTAGTCTGTGCATCAATGTATACTCAAGCTTTTCGATGAGCACAATCTGTTAACGGAATCGGTTCTCATCGGCAACCTCAATGCTTCTGTTTCAATATAGACTTGTTCATTATAATTAACAAAACAATGAACACCAATTTGCCCTACTTGCTACTGAACTAGTGTCTAATTTGCGTTTATTGTGACAGACACTGACAGGTCAGTGGTAAGAACACTGAGAGCAGTATTCAAGATGAAACAGGCTTTGAAAGAAACAGTGGCAGACACCACCGTGCACCAACGGCAATTGTTGAGTCAGGCAGGTGGCAGCTGAAGTCAGAGAGGTGAGTGTATGGACAGTCAAATGGTCATTGGAATGACGTTGAGAGACGAGTGACAAGGAGATCAGATAAGAACTAGCGACGGCACTACATAGACAGTGAGCTAAGTCCGGCAGTTGTCAATAGACACAGCAGCAGTAGAAGATAAGCACGATCACTGCAATTATTAACTGCTGACACTGCTATTGACTAGAATTCAAGGAAATACTGGGCGTAGGGGTCTTCTCCTTGAGCACCATAATCCAATTCGTTTTCAGGATAATAATCAAACAAACTTGTGTCGCCAACCCCAGCAGTCACCGGAGGCTCGTAGGGCGTCAAGATGTCTTTGGAATATAGTTTATCCCACACGACCTCGCTGAACCAAGGGTGGTTCTTGATGTCCTGAGCTCCGTACTGCAAGTTGCCAAGACGACGAGTCAAGTCTGCAGTGATGAGCTTGGTGAGCAAGTCTACGGCTGGAGGTTCCAACAGCGGAGGGTAGCTGACCTTACCCTGAAGAATCTTCTCGTACGTCTTTATAGGTTGTTTGTCATAGAAAGGAGTGTAACCGGTCAACATCTCAAACACCAAGATTCCAAGCGACCACCAGTCGACCGACTTGTTGTAGGGTTTGGCGGTGATGACTTCCGGCGCAATGTAGTCGGGAGTGCCGCACAACGTCCATGTGTAGAAAGGCACCTCTTTGGCAAACCCAAAGTCTGTGATCTTGATGTGTCCGTAGCGGTCGATCAAGATGTTCTCGGGCTTCAAGTCGCGGTATATGATATTGTGCGAGTGCAAGTAGTCGAGGGCCAACACCACCTCGGCCCCGTAGAACTTGGCCACAGGGTTCGGGAACCGGTGCGACTTGCGCAACAACGAGAAGAGCTCTCCGCCCTCGATGTAGTCCATCACCATGAAGAGGTTCTTGGCGTCCTGGAACGTGCCCCACATCCGGATGATGAACGGGTGGTCGATCAACTTGAGCATCGTGCGCTCGTCGTTGGTGTGCTCCACCTGCTTCATCTTGATCACCTGGGCCTTCTTCAACACCTTGATGGCATAGTACCTGCCGTTGTGGATCAGGCGCACCAAATGCACCCGTCCAAACGACCCGGTGCCGAGGGTCCGCATGATCTGGAAGTCCTTCAACGCGTACTTGCCTTTCGACACCGTCAGCTTGTTGGGGAGAAACGACGCAAGCTGTGCGGTGTTGCTGGCCAGTAACTGCTGCTGCTCTCTGGCTTTTGCTTGGGTCTGGAGCTCCTCGTACGTCGGGATCCGAGGAATCTCGACCTGGGCCGCCTGGGAGCCCTGGAACTCTGTGGCAGGCACCTCAGGCACCGGTGCCGTCGGAGGCTGTCGCAGGAATCCGCTCGCCTGAGGTATCTGGGACTGGAGGTTGGGTTGTTGGTTGTAGTTCATTGGAGAAGAAACACGCGGCGCAACGTCAGGGCTAAGGTTCCCGGGTTAAGTCTCGGGTTCAGATGAGTAGTCTACCAAACGATTCCACCGGCCTGGCAATGGATCATGAAACCCCTGTCTAATAAACACTTGGAGTTGGAACCTGGAACTCAGGAAAAACAAACCAGCCGCAACTGGAACCGCGGTTTAATGCCGGGTAACTGTAAGAGGCCCGGTGCAAGGATGGTTGTAAGGATGTTACGGGGTGCTTGGATCGGTCTTGGATAATTATTAATGGGTTTTAAATGAGTTGGAGGTCCTTCGGATGTTGTTAAAGTACTGGTAGTCCTCCAGAACACCAGTGAGGTTCGGGTGTTTCACTCGGTCATAATTCCAATTATGGTTTTTCTTGACTCCTGACCAATTATCGACTGTGCATGATGTACCTACCTTGGCATAGTGCAACTGTCTGTACAATTATTGGAGGTCCCATCAACAGGGCATTCTAATTGTCTGGTGTAAGGTTGTTACTTTTTGTTTTACTCCAGTTTGTTTTACTCCAGTTGACAATTCCAATGTTCACATGACCGCCAGATCGCTGCCCGTGTCTTTGATCCATGTTTCCCCAGGTCTTCAGGCTTTTCTTTTTCTGCCCCACTCACAACTTTACATATTCGCTGCACCTTTGCTAAGACAGATGTTAGACACTGGCCGTTGGCTTGAGTCATGGTGTGATTTTCTCGGCATCCAGTGTTCTAACCTGGATCACCGACCCTCCAGATCTTGTGGGCCGTCTGTCATTGGCTGTTTCTCTGGTACCCGAGTGCTTTGGCAACCCCATTTGGTTGTGATCTGGTTTCCAAAATAGGTGTTCACTATTAACTTTCCCAGTGAGACATTTGCCTCAATTGTCAACTTCTACGATGACCCTGATCGTGACGTCGGGGTTGGTTACTGTGGTTCAGGTTATATTGGTTGAGAACAACCTGTTTTCTATTATACATATTGTCGATGGGCTGGGCTAGCACTTGGTTTCACAGGGTGATTATGTCTCACCTGTGTGAGTTGATTGTAGTGTTTTGTCTCATTGACAGGTGATACTGGTGTTGAGAATTGGAGATTGTGTGGAGATTGTGTGCTGGGGCATTCTTTAAGGTACCTGATTTTCATCTTGTAAGTAGTGTCCGTGCCACTGGGAATTCTTCTTATAACATGTTCTCATGCCATTGCATGTCCTTATTGTGACTCTTTCTTACACCATGGGACATTCTTCTTAACTAGTTTCAAACCACTGGGCATTCTTCCTGTGACCAGTTCTCCCACCATCGGACATCTTTACCAGCTTTCACTGGAAATAGCACCTTCTTTTGAAAAATTCTCTTCAAAAAACTTCCCAATCGTCGCTCAAAGTACATTACATTGACCATGGCTTAATCCATGCCCTCACGACTTCTTCCACTCTCTCAATTCATGCACTCGCTTCCTTCTCCTCGGTGCTTTTTCTTGCTTATTGTTCTTTCAAATCCTTTCATCAGTCCTTCCATCGCACTCCAAGCAATACCTGTGCGTTCAATCAACCTCTTTCCATTCAAAATCACTTCCCTGCTTCACCTCCTGCTCCACCATTCTATTCAAACCCACCCACTTCTCACATTATTGCACTTCAAATCATCATTCTCTCCACTCAATGCAAATACTGCGTACGCCACTCACACCAATGCAAACACTGTGCACGCCACTCCCTCCAATGCAAATCCACTTCTTCAACTAAGCACTCTTAAACGTTCGAGAACAGTTCAAACACACATAGAACAAAACCATACTGGTGTCCCGTCGTCTGATCTGCGACTGGAAAAACACACAGTTGTGCGCATGGCAATATGGACACTCTTTGTCTGTCCGAGGTAGCGTTGGGTCTGCTCCAATATCTTGCACCACACCTGCTGTTTCTCCAACATCAGCCTTCAATTCGTGTCGATACACCTTAGGATCGTCTGCCAATTCAGTATAGTTACAGTTTCGACACGAGAAAAGAAGCCGACTGTTCTCTTTGTCTTCTCTTGGATACAACATGTTGTTGCTGGCTGTTAGTAATCAATACAAAATCAATCGCTGTGCAACAAATTCCTTCAAACCACTCAATCTAAGCGACACCAAAGGAACATTCCACAGCTCAATAACAAATAATACTTACCAATTCGAACAGAATTTAAACGAAGTCATGGTTATTCAATGGACTGAATCGTACACCTCGAATCTGAAAATTGACGATCCACATCACATATATCGTGTTTTCATGTGCGTTACCCGGCCCACAGCCCACTCTGAAAAAATGAAAAACTCTCGCATGGTGTTACGGTTGTATTCGATAATCAGTACTAGCAAATAATGTCTGTGGCCAGAGTTTCAAGAAACGGTTTGCGTGCATTGACCAGGTAAGTTTTATTAACTCAGTTGTTTTGCTTGGATTTTTATAGCTTTTGTACTAACGTGCTAGACTTCATTACAGACCTACGGTGTCTGTGAGATTCAATTCTACTGAGGCAGCACCAGTCGATGCCAAAATCGCATCTATTGTCGACGATATCTCGAAATTGACGTTACTCGAGACGTCTGCGCTCATTGGCGAGCTCAAATCCAAGTTGAACATCCCAGATATCTCGTTCCCAGCCGCAGGAGCTGCCCCAGCACAGGCTGCACCAGTGGAAGAGGCCGCCGAGGTGAAAGAAGAGGTGGAAGAAAAGACGATTTTCAACGTCAAGTTGGAGAGTTTCGACGCCAAGACCAAGCCGAAGGTGATCAAGGAGGTCAAGGGCTTGTTGGGGTTGTCGTTGGTCGAGAGTAAGAAGTTTGTGGAGGCTGCACCTAAGGTGTTGAAAGAGAACGTCACCAAGGAGGACGCTGAGAAGATCCAAAAGACTTTGGAGGCTCTTGGAGCCAAGGTTGTTCTTGAGTAGATATATAGTCCAGTTCTTGTACATACAGAATAAAGTCATATGGTAGGCTGTCGGTAGGAAGCAGTGGACTATGGTTGTCAGCAAGAACAGTTTATTAGATGGATCACAGGAAAGGGAACAAAAACGATAGAAAAGATGATATGTAGAACTGGAACAAATGCGGCCGTGGGCTAGAATCTCACGGTGTTTCGTTTGCTTTGGTGACGGCTGTAGTCTCCAGAGTCGTTGAAAAACTCGGCAAACTCTTCGAAGTTGTTGAAGTTGCCATTGAGCAGCGGCGATCTAGACAGCTGGAAGCGCCCGGAGTTTCTCGAGCCCTGGAACTTCCGTTTCTCAAGTGCCTCGAGCTTCTTCAACTGCTGTTTGTGGTGCAGGATCTGCTGCGAGTAGTTGCTGCGCGGACTGGAGTACTCGATTTGCCTGTTCATGTCGACAAACCCGTCCTCGTAGTCGTACGATCTGTTGTAGTCGTCGTGGTCCTGCTCGAATCGGTTGTACGAGAACCCAGGAAACGACATCCGGTGCTCGTTGCGGTCAAACCGGTCGAGTTTTCTTCGAGGTCCGTTGGTGCGGATAAGGTCCTGCGACATCTCACTGTCCTGCATCATTGATCGGGTCTTTGATCTCCAGCTCGGACTGTTGGTCAACTCGTGGTCCGAGTTCATGTTGGTCTTCATTTGCTCAAGGTACGACCGGTTAGGTCCACGGGACATATTGATAAGGTTTGGAGAAGTAGTGAATCGCTGAGAGTCGATGGCAGGACTGGATTCATATGAACGGTCGTACTTGTCATGGGATTTATCGTAAGACTTGTCATAAGACTTGTCATACGACTTATCATAAGACTTGTCATAAGACTTATCATAAGACTTATCGTAGGATCTGTCGTAATCTTTGTGGAGAGAATTGCTAAGCATGGACCCATTCTTTTTCATCTTCTGCTGGAAGATCGGTGAGGTGATCAAACCTTCACCTCCAAGATTATCGCTTCGGATCAGGGACTTACGGGTGAAACTGAGCCCGCTGTCGCTACGTTTCATGCTGTCGTTATCGTCTGAGAACTCGCTATCTTCATCAAACACTGCATCAAAGCTTCTGTTCTGCCGAGGGTCTTCTCTGGTTTCGACGCCGTTTCCTTTGCGGCCGATTCTCTCGAGGTTCACTTTCACGCTGATTTTGTTCTTCAATGGCGACCCGAGGTAGCTCGAGGACGACGGCCGACGTCGCTGGTATGTGTCTAGTGGAGAAAGTGTGTCCATGTGCTCGCCCGTGTCTTCTTCGATGATAGGAGACCGGAGAAGCTTTGGAGGCAGCGGCGACTCGTTGGCAGTGTTGGAGTCCGAGACGTTGATGATAAGCGTCGAGAGCGACGTGACTATTGCCTGGACACGTTTGAAGAGCTGAAGGGATGCTGCGTCTATCAAGGACTGAGATTGCGGGTCGTCGAGCTTGGGAAACACTGGGGCAGCAAACAAATCGAACGCCGAGCTGAGTGCGTCCTCGATGGATTTCTTCTGGGGCTCCGATAGTGTGGTGGCCGACTGCAAAAGGTCGTAGAGTTCTGTTTCAAACGTCAATATCTGACGTGCTCTGGAAGACGAGCACTGGTGTCGGGGGAGCAAGTCTTCGGGAGCCAGGCTGGAGAAGTCGAGCTTGCTGAGTTTCTTGCCCTGCAACCCGCGGGTCTGCGGTCGCAACTGGTCCATCATGATAGTAGTCTAGAAAGGGGCAGGCACTGGAGGTGGCTAGTTCATGACTTTTGGGTTGTGGTGAGTTTGCACTGCGGTGTGGCACGAAAAAAAAATCCCATGAACCCAGCCCGAAAGGTACGCTGCGCGCTGGGGTAGGGATTCGGCTCAAGTGCGGCCGCCTCGCCTAGGGCCGGTTTAGGTTTGGGTGGGTGCTGGGCCCCTGGGCTACGGGGACCCGCCTGGAGCTCAGATCGCGATTTTTTCTCGGGTTGTCGAGATCTCGAGGATGTCTTAGTGACCGGGACCTTGGTTCTATTTTTGTGGGCTGCTGTCAGACAATGGATGATAGATGGTGAGAACCACAGGGAAGTTGTAACTGGTGCTGTCTTACCTGGATGCGTTCCTGTACCTCACTTTGCTACGGGCACATCCCGTCTGGGATTAAGCTCGGTATAGGCAGGTCGCTCAGTACTCCAGGCGGCACAGGCGAGCCAGCATCTGCCTAATTGGGTAACTAGGTAAGACACTCCCGGCACCTATTCGAATCGGGACGAGTTTCAACCCCAGACTCAAACAAATGAACCCTGGGCCGTCGCAGCACCGACCCTGTTAGTCTGGGTGTCAATCTTTGTTGTGCCCCAAACTGGCACGTCCAACAACTCGTCTTGGATCTGTCGGTCAAAATACCAGACCTGACACAATTGACAGTGGGCCCCAAAAACACCGGGGTCACGTGCGTCCTATAATAAGCTGGACCCCGAGCTAATAAGCCGCCAGACCTGTCTTTGCAATTAATCCGGCTCCATGGTCAAGTCAAGATTTGAAAGTAGACCAATTTCGGTAGTCACAACTGGGTTCCGGTGCGCAGTACCGTTTGTGTGTAGAATATACGGATCCATGCATGAAGCCTCCGCTCCCAACATTAAGGACTCTTGGTTTCTCAGTCTAAATCGCCTCACCACACAAAACACCCACCAAGCTGTGGTAAACCTGACAAGCCTAAGCCTGAGGTACCGTCTTGGTGATCTGTAACTAGTGACTGGTTATGGCTGTCACACACTGTAATTTCCACTTCACACCACTGGTGCCTGGGAAACCACTAGCTCACCTGTAGCTACCAACAGTGCGATGTCTATATTTGGACCAACCCATCTACGTATATATATCCCAGCTGATTTCCACAGTTGATGAGTATCAATTATCAGTCAACAATGCTTGTGGATATCTCTTTGTTGCTGTTTGTTTCGCTTGTTGCTGGTATTGTCAGCGGAGTCCCTTTGGAGAAACGAGATGCTGCCTCCAGTGCGTATGACACCCTCGACTACTCCTCGGTGAAAGACTCCATGGGGTCGTCCTCGGATTTTTATAGTTACTCCAAAGACAGCAGTACTCCGATCCGTGGTGTTAACCTCGGTGGTTGGTTGGTGCTTGAGCCTTGGATGAACACCGATTTGTTCTCCAGCAGCAACTTCGGAAGCAACAGCATTCCTGCGGACGAGTTCAATTTTGTCGACAGCTTGGGCTACGACAAAGCCGGAAAATTGTTAGAGTCCCACTATTCTTCTTGGATCACCGAAAGCGATTTCAAAAAGATGGCATCGGTTGGACTTAATGCAGTGCGGATTCCTATTGGGTACTGGGCCTATAAGCTCATGACCACCGACAAATACTACCAGGGATCGCAGGACAAGTACTTGCAAAAAGCTCTTGGCTGGGCCAAGACTCACGGTCTTAAGGTGTGGATTGATTTGCATGGGGCTCCAGGAAGTCAGAACGGTTACGATTCCAGTGGTCACAAAAACACCTACGACTGGAACGGCTACAACAACATGAACGAGACCTACGAGGTGTTGAATTACATTTTTGCCAAGTACGGCGGAACCAGCTACAAGGACGTTGTCATTGGCATTGAGTTGGTCAACGAACCGTTGGTAGGTGGTAGCGGTATTTCCAAGGACTGGTTGAGTATGTTCTACAACAATGCAGTCAACTATGTCAGAAACGACGTGGGATCTAACCAAAACATCATTGTTCACGACGGTTATCAATCTCAAGGAGCCTGGTCTTACGGTGCTTGGAACGATAACGGGAAGGTTGTGTATGACACCCATCTTTACATGTTGTTCGACTCCACTTACAAGAGTCTTGATTACGACGGAAAAATCAAGCAGGTTTGCACCTGGGGCGATGAATTGTCTTCGTTGAACTACAAAGAAGTTGTTGGCGAGTTCACTGCTGCCTGGGACTCAGACTCTTCGTCTGTCTACACCAAGAAGATCTCCCAATGGTCTTCTGACGACAAGAGCAAGATCAGTCGGTTTGTGCAAGCGCAGTTCAACGCTTTCGAGAAGAACTACGGGTGGTTTTTCTGGAACTGGAAGATGGGCGACTCCGATCAATGGGATTTCCAGGTGTTGCTTGACAACGGAGTGATTCCAAACCCGGTGTCAAAGAGAACCTACCTGGACTGTAAGTGAGCCACCCTATTAAATTAGCTCTAAAACGAGCAGTGTACACTAATTTTTACAACGAGTTTTATTTCATTATTTTTTCCATTTTTTTTTGCTGTCTCATATGCTCTATAGAAAGTCATCAATGCACCGTTTACAATCACTAATCTCATGTAACTACCACTTCTACCACCGCCACCAATATTCCTCCAAACAAAAAAAAAATTACATAAGTAAACTCAGAAAATTCGCCAGATTATTCTCATAGAAATAATCGAAGATCGGGGTTGGCTGTCAAAACCTCATACTGGCGGCCCTCCAGTTACTCAGTGCCGGGGACTACCCCAGCCCATCACCCCATTACTTTTTTCGACCAATAGGGTGTCTGCAACCCCTTGTTGCGAAACAGCGGGGGCGGACAGTGGGGCACACCCCGCATTGCTCGGAAAAGCTCCCGTTCCACCCCTCACACCTCCTACCCTGCTCACCCATTTTTTTTTTAAATACCCCTTCATTAGATAGTTGAGTATTTTGTTTTCACCCCCATTCTCGCAGTGTTATAAACAGAGCAGGCGAAGATGTCGAAGCGTCCGTACGATCAGATCAAGTTTGGCTTGAAGGCGATGCCCTACGACGGCGTGCCATACAAGAAAATGAACTACTTGAGTCCGCTCCACGAGTTGCTCAACCTCGACGAGATAAATTCGCGCGAGGTGAAAGATACCTCGCTTACATATAGGTACGCGATCAAGCCGTGGCTCCAGTCGAAATTGGCCCCGCTCGGGATACTTGTTGCGATCGAGCGGTCGGACTCCAAGAAGATTGTGTTCCGGTGTCGCCACCGCGGGGTGTTGAAGGAGCACGAGAAAGAGGACGACGAGGACGTGATGGAAGTCAAGGTCGAGAACCCCGAGGCAGACGACAAGGGCGACAAGAGGTACACCGAGTGCTGCTTCAAGATCCGGGCCAACTACTCCAAGAAGGCGGGCAAGTGGAACATCTCGATTGTCAACGACAAGCACAACCACCCGCTCTTCCCAAACAAGCTGTTCATCAACAACCAGACGCCTATCGACCTCTCGCACACGCGCCTCACCTCGTTTGACGGGCACCAGGACGCCAACAGCAGCGCAGTGGCAGCGGCAGCCGCGGCCACCGCGGCCAGCAACGGCAATGGCGACGTCAACAACAACGGGGTGTTCACCATCCTTGCACCACCCAACTACACTCTCATCGCGTCGCAGCTATACAACTCGAACATCCACAACAGAGACACCAACGAGCTCAACTCGGCAGCGATCGAGTCGCTCAACGGGAATGCCATTGGCGACTTGGCCACAGAGACCAACGCGTTCAAGGCAGACTCTGCCATTGACGACAAGATCAGTGTCAAGGACAAGGTGGACGAGTTGAACAGTCTTGTGAACGAGGTGATTCTCGACAAGATCGTGAAGCGGGGCCAGGTGAACGAGCGCAGGGTGTTCTCCGAGGCCGAGAAGTCGGACTTGTTGTCGGAGATCATAGCCAGTGTCAAGAAGACGTTGGCGAAGGAGAAGGTCATATGAGTGGAGTGGAGTTGCATAAGTTTGGAACTGCAGCATTCCATGCGTGGCTGCGTGGATGAATTGTGGATGGAATGGTGGCTGCTAGTGGATGGAATATATATTGACGGGCTGCTAGTGGATGAATTGTGGATGAATTATGGATTGACGGGCTGCTAGTGGTGATGGAATATGGATTGACGGTAGGTGTAATGGTGGCTGCTAGTGGTGACTGCTAGTGAATGGAGTTATGGATTGACGGTGGCATAAGTGGAAACTGGGTTGCAGTGTAGGTGCCGACTGGAGCTGCCCAGTAACCCTGTGTGGAGCGCATTGAGGACTTTTGTGTTCGGCCTCAACTTACTATCGCACGATGTTTCACACCAATCGCAGCACCATGATTCTCGCCAGCATCGGCCGCCCCACTAGCGTCCGCCAGCGTCCGCCGGGTGCGCTGCCCCATTGTGTTATAGTTGGCGGAGACCAGCCGCGAGGGCCCCAGGGACCCCTCGAGGGCTGGGCTCGGCCGCCTGTGTAATTTAATATCAATTGGTTTGTTTGTTGTGCCCGCTAGATCCTGCTGTGGATCCGCCAGCTGCGGGTGCCGGCGCCGCCCTGCCGCGTGCCCCCAGCTTCGTGCCAAACCCGTCCGTTGAATCGTCGGGTTCAGTTGTCGGTTCGGGCGCGCAAGGTTCACTAGTATCCCCTGCTTGCATCCCAAACGGGCATGAAAGAGAATCAAACGGCTGGGGCCCGAACATTTAAGTCGCAAGGATCTCTAGATTTCATGTAACCTCATTGACGTAAGTGATCCCACGATCACACCCACTCGCCGAAGACTTCGTCGCAGGCCCGCCTGAAACAGCAACTCAACACGTATGCTCCAGCTAAGGCTGCTATATATACCCGTGCGTTTCCTCCATCTCCGGTGCCCGTGCTGACAACATGTGGGCGATACTTGTGGCCGGAGGCATGGCCTCGGTGGCCTGGGGCTCCAAGCTCCACCCGATCTACTTTGCTGCTCCTGAGGCCCTCCCGATATCCGCCAACGCTACGCTGTCTACAATGCCCATGGCCACTCCCGACGAGAGCTGGTACGGTTGCGAGGCCCAGTGCAGTCTCGACTACTGCCTTGAGTTCGTCGATTGCAGCTACAATTGCAGAGATATGACCTACGACCGCTACGCCCCGGCTGCCTGTCGCCTGCCGGGAGTCTGTGTCTGTGTGAGTGAACGATAGTGCGAAGTGTTATCAATTGGTCTTAGAGTCTGAGGACCGGACGTTATCATGGTACAGACGTTATCACCCAGTGAAACGGCGATCCTCAATTGAAGCAGACCAAACGACAACCAGCCAATCTCACAGAAAGAAACCGAAAGAGAGATAGTGCGAGGCACCGCAATTGCAGTGGCAGAAATAGAAACGGGAATCCATGGACCGAAAGTTTCACTAGCTTAACTCAAGTGCTTGGTGCATAATAAGCAAGCATCAATTGGAATGGAATCTCCAGGCTGTGGCCTGACAATTCTCAATACCCTCCGACTCAATGGCCGGCTACCATCCATCGGAATCGTACCATATATTTTTACCCACCGACAATCCTCAATCATCAACCAGGTCTCCGATCAGTGCATAGCACCTTGGGTTCCCGTGGTCATGTGACCGCACCCTCGGGCCAGGGCTTCGTTTTCTCTTTTCCGGATCTCCACGGACCCGCGGCGCCGGCAATGGGGCTGCTCACGTGGCATGCTAACTAGGTCACGCTTGGTTACGCTGCCCTGGGAGATCACTGTGATCACATGACAGGCACCTGACCGCTTGCCGACCCACAAGGCTGGACCTGCCAAATGAAAGTCGTTTAAATTCCAGACGGCGAAGGGGTCTTTATATGTGAACTAAAATAATCGCATGAATGGCTCCGAGTGGGATTTCCTAATAGTCGACTCATGCTGCTTTGCTCTGCCGCCGGCCGCAGCAGTTTGGTTGCTGCTGCAGATCCTTGCATTGATGAAAAAGATAAAAATTTTCTCGGGAACGCTTGGCTCTGGGAGCCTCGTTTATAGGATCCAACATGAACCCATGATCTTCGACCGGTGTAAAAATTTTCCTGTAGTCCTTATTATTGTCGCCGAAAATTCTATTATTTACAACCCAAAAACCCCCAGCGTCCCTTGCAATTGGCATTGGCAACCCCCACGTTTCCCCCACCACCAGCCTATACGAGCCCCCAACACGTGACCGGGCTGATCAAATCGATAGCAGCTCATGAGATTTTGTCATGCCGCCGTTAACGGCAGGCAAAGCTAATTAGTATTCAGTGGACGATTTCCCAAAAGTTTGCAGATTTCTGTAAACGGAGTTCCAGGTCACCCACTGTAAGGAACCCGAAAACACCCACGGTTGTCCAAGGAGTACGACGGGGTGAGTAGAAAGCCCGCGGGAATCCCAACGGCATCACCACAGCTCAGTCATTCCATCTGGTCGTACCAGGGACTTTGGGATCCAGAGATCAGAAAATGCTCACTTCCATTGGGCAGGCTTTTCCGAGACGGCAATACCAAGCATGGCTCTGGAAATAAAGTTTTATCTTTTCCATCAGTGCAGCGGCACGCATGATCGCACTAGAGCAGCTGCGTCGAGGCTACTATAAGAGCTCAGGAATTCCAAAAGCTTGTAATTTTTTCTGGTTCCACTCCGTTTCACACTCGACCTTCAACTCACGCCGCGACACAGACAAAAACCTCAATATATGGGTGCCAGTGACAGATCCCGCCAGTACGCTCTCTTGTTATACCATTAATATTTCCGTTGCGTGTTTCCTCTACTCTCATCCCTTGCAACCCCCCGAAAATGGTGACTGCCGAGGACCTTCTCTTTGGCCCCAACAACGAACGCCCGATGTTCGACGCCGGCAAGGACATCAAGTCCTGGCTCCAGCACAAGTTGATGCCCCTCGGCATCTTCATTGTCATCGAGCGCTCCGACACCCACAAGATCGTGTTCAAGTGCAAGTCGTACCGCTACTCGTCCCGGTTCAAGCGTGCCCGCCAGACCAGGGTCTCCAAGAAACAGAAGATGATCTTGAAGGAGAAAGGCTTGTTGGACTCGTTCCAGTTGGAGCGCAAGCTCATGCAAAAAAGGGCCCACAGCTGCGACAAGTGCCCCTTCCGCATCAGAGCCAACTACCTGGCCCGCACCAACAAATGGTCCATCGCCTTGGTCAACGGCCACCACAACCACCCGCTCCGCGACGAGTCCAGCGACACCCTTGGCAGCTTCAACGTCGACAGCTTCAACAAGGACATCCAGGGCAACTTGGAGAAGAACAAGCTCTCGTCGGTGCCAGTCGAGCCTGAGATGGTTGCCGACGACGACGACGACATGGACAAGGCCAGCCGCGACAGCTACAGCGTCGGCACTCCGACGAGCCCGCTCACCGCCACCGGCGGCGACAACGTCACCAGGGTGGCCTCGGACACCACCAGCGACGGCGACGACTTCTTGAGCATCACCACCACGCCTACCGTGCCTATGTTCGACTTCAACGCCGAGTTTGCCGGGTCGGACTTCAACGTGTCGTCCAACGACAACAGCCCGTTCTTCGAGCCTGCCGACGACATCATGGACATTCCTGCGTTTCCCATTGTCGACAGCATGAAACCTCCGGCCCCTCAGGCTCTGGTCGACAACGACTCCTACTGGGACCTCTTTGAGCAGGACGTGTTCAGCTCCTCTGCCATGAAACCTAACGACGTCGACAACTCCATGATCGCCTCCAACCTCGGCGGGAACAATAACGAGATGTTCCCGTTGGCCTCGATTTCTCTTAACTAAAAATCTAATGTTCTTTGTATGATAATGTATAATGCTTCACGAGTCGCTGTAGTCGCACGCAACCTAACTCTGTCTCGCAACCTACAGATCCTCCGTGTTTACGAGTCTCTTGTCAACCTCAAAGTTTGCTGGCGAGGCTGGTCTTGCTGTCCACTGACTCAGACCGGTGCAACAATGATCCGTCGGGGTTTGCCGGTGGGCTTAGTACATTCTGGCTCACAGCTACCAGAAACGGCACTCATGTGGTTTGCTCTGTCACGAGAAGCTGTCTTTGTTTAGTGTCGAGCTAATTTTCAGCCTGCCTAGCCAGTTGCCGGAATAGGTTGCTGGAATTCCTGTGCCGAAACTCACAGCGAATGACGCTTTTGTTGGCCTGCACCGTCAAACCATGATCCAACGTCCGGTGGGGTCACTATGACCCAGTAGACAACCACGGTTATTCGCTGGCTAATTAACTTTGTATTGTGATGCATACACTCAGGACTGGCTCGTTGTGCTTGAAATGTTGTACTAGCACTCTCTGTAAATGCAGTAACCTAGTGGTACTATTGGTAGTGTACTGAGTGTTTCTGAGTGCTGAGTGCTGAGTGCTGAGTGCTGAGTGCTGAGTGCTGAGTGCTGAGTGCTGAGTGTTGAGTGTTGCTGAGTGCTGAGTGTTACGGAGTATGCTATTAGTAGACTTGCTTTATTTTTCTTTTTGGGTTGGTCTTATGAAATTACCTTTTGGCGTTCAATCTTATTTTGAGTGTCCCAATACTGCATTGCTTTTACTCTATATGCGTCTCCCAAGATTTTCTCTCAAGATTGCTTCCCACCAGACTACACTTGACAGTATTCTTCAAACACCAGTATGAATCCAATACTACTGTAAACATCTAGTCAACATGAACCTGTTTATGTTACTGCCTGATTCGCTCTACATATCTCCACTCGTACTGTCCTTTGTTCACTGTATCACACTCCCTATTCCCTTTGTTAATAACCTCCAGTCAACTCGACCACTCACCTACTAACTAACCTTTCAAGGTGTCAGATTCACAACCAAATTCATCACAAACTACCATTACCAGTCATATGCCTATACGTCCTATCCACTCACGCCTTCCTCCAGTACTATTCGAGGTACTAAAACCATTAGTACCTCTGTGTACCTCTCTACCCCCTCCATGCCACTCAATTCCAAGTGCTTCACCCACGCACCTATAAATAACACACTTATTGCAGAGCCAAATTACCGGACCCTGTGGTATTTGCATCTCGGCATTCAACCGGCAGCAAAATATTACCATGGCTCAGTATGAGCCTTAGATCAATGATGTGCGTTCGGGGTGTGGATACCTTGATGGATCTGGAACTGAGCAAGAATTGATGAAGCTGAACGTTCGTAATGGTCAAAGTGGTTGTAGAAACACAATAAGAAACATAAATGGGCTTGAGAATTCTCAGAACCATTCGTTTCTCGTAGTTGATTCTCTCATGCAATTGTGACTGAATCCGAGGGTCCACCACCAATATGAATACTGACTTACAAAACACTATCTGGTCGGACAAACTCTACGTATAGTGCCCAGTTAATCAATTGGTCTATGTTTACTTTGGAAGTAGACATTCTCTAAACAAACTGTTCTGTCGTCGTCGAAGTCACAGTTCAAACTGCTATGCTCTATTACGGCAATTCAATAGCCTGAGAACTCTCATACCTAACCTTTATGTCCCTCCGGAACAACACAAAACTCTTAAACAACTTCATTCAGAAAGTTCAATTCTTGATCAATAGTCTTAATACGTCTTCAGAGTCACTGAAGACTTTCTAGTATCTATATTTCTCTTTCTAAATTTGGTGTCTCTGTGATTGGACCACAAAGGTGTGTAGACAGAACCCTCACCTTGATGAAAGACTATAAGATCCACCGTCATTATATGTTTCCAATAGGTTATAACAATCTCAAGGATAAGAGCATTACTACGGTAAATTCTTAGAAACTTGTTGTGGGTGACTCTTATGTCAGTCTGACGAAGCATAGTCTCTCTCACCATGATACACTGAAGACTCCACCAATTTAACCAGCAACCTTATCAGTATCAAACCAAGCCTAAAGATTTCATAATTGAAGTTCTCTTAGTACCTTGAGATGAAGGCGTAGTTTATAATGATTGTCAAAAGTGGTTGGTTTAAAGCACTCTATGTACAGCTTTGAAGAACCTTGCACAACACACACCCCACCGTCTCTCCGTATGGATTTCTCATAGTCCGTCAAACAAATCAACCCACCTTACAACAAGCCTACTTGAAAGCTCAAACTACCAGCTAACAAGTCAAAAGCAATGTTAGCACTTTAGTGTTCTGATTCATACGTTATGGTTGGCGTACCCTAAGTACAACTATCTACGAACAGACTTACAAGCAAAGTAATGAGTAATTCACACAACCTGACTCAATACAACAAGAAGATATTGAACTGACCAACTCAAGTCCTAACCGTCAATCAGAATAATTAACAACCTGTGTGTCTATCTAAGTCTTTGTCTATGACTTTGTCTATGTCTTTGCCTATGACTTTGTCTATGACTTTGCCTATGACTTTGTCTATGACTTTGTCTATGACTTTGTCTATGACTTTATCTATGTCTTTGCCTATGTCTTTGTCTATGTCTTCATCTATGCCTAAGTCTATGCCTATGTCATTGAACTCTTTGTCGAAACAAACTCCAACAAGACTCTCAGACTTCTCTCAACTTCTACAATTCAATCTACAAATCGTCACTCAATAAAACCTTTTAATTCCATATATCCAAAATAAAAAAACACTGCAATAAAGAAAAATACAGCTCCTCAAATAGCTCAGCTATTCACCGATTAGTCGACCTCTTCGACAGTTGGACCGGCACTTGCACCACCGCCTGGAGCACCACCAGCACCAGCTCCTGGGAATCCGCCTGGAGCTCCGCCTGGGGCACCACCTTCTGGAGCACCTCCAGCCAGGTAGAACTTGGTCATGATTGGGTTGGACACTCCCTCCAACTCCTTTTGTTTGTCCTTGTACTCCTCGGTAGTAGCCGTGGTGTTGTTGTCCAACCATTCGATCGTCTCCTCAATGGCCTTGTTCAAGCTCTCCAAGTCGGTTGGGTCAACCTTTTCTTTGAAGTTGGCATCGCTGATGGTGTTCTTCAAAGAGTAGGCGTAGGACTCAAGTCCGTTCTTCTCGGAGATTCTAGCAGCTTCTTTCTCATCGTCTTCCTTGAACTTCTCGGCATCAGACACCATTCTCTCGATATCCTCCTTGGACAATCTACCCTTGTCGTTGGTGATGGTAATCTTGCTAGTCTTACCAGTACCCTTCTCAAGAGCAGAAACGTTCAAGATACCGTTGGCATCGATATCAAAGGTGACCTCGACCTGAGGAACACCTCTTGGGGCTGGTGGGATACCAGACAACTCGAACTTACCCAACAAGTTGTTGTCCTTGGTCTTGGTTCTCTCACCTTCAAACACTTGGATCAACACACCTGGCTGGTTGTCGGAGTAAGTTGAGAAAGTCTCGGAT
The DNA here is from genome assembly GCA_030578595.1 of Saccharomycopsis guyanensis. NCBI lineage: Eukaryota > Fungi > Ascomycota > Saccharomycetes > Ascoideales > Saccharomycopsidaceae > Saccharomycopsis > Saccharomycopsis guyanensis. The sequence goes on from JAJMSQ010000019.1 coordinate 264,380, forward strand.
TTCTTGGTAGGAATCGTCGAGTTTCTTGGAATCAACTTAGTCATGACACCACCGGCAGTCTCGATACCAAGAGACAATGGGGCAACGTCCAACAACAACAAGTCCTGGGTCTTGGACGAGGTGTCACCAGACAAAATGGCAGCTTGCACAGCAGCACCGTAAGCAACGGCTTCGTCTGGGTTGATGGATCTGTTTGGCTCCTTACCATTGAAGAAGTCAGACACCAACTTTTGCACCTTTGGGATTCTGGTAGAACCTCCAACAAGCACAATCTCGTGGATGGACGATTTGTCCAACTTGGCATCCCTCAAGACCTTCTCAACTGGGTCCAAAGTGGATCTGAACAAGTCACCACAGAGCTCTTCAAATCTGGCTCTGGTGATCGATGTGTAGAAATCAATACCTTCGTACAAGGAATCGATTTCAATCGAGGTTTGAGTAGAAGAAGACAAGGTTCTCTTGGCTCTTTCAGCAGCAGTTCTCAATCTTCTCAAGGATCTTTGGTTAGAAGACAAGTCTTTCTTGTTCTTTCTCTTGAACTCTTGGATGAAGTGATTGACCAATCTGTTGTCGAAATCCTCACCTCCCAAGTGGGTGTCACCTGCAGTGGCCTTGACCTCGAAAATACCGTCGTCGATCGACAACAACGACACATCAAAAGTACCACCACCCAAGTCAAAAATCAACACGTTGTGCTCGCCGTGGCCGCCGTCCTTCTTGTCCAAACCATAAGCAATGGCAGCAGCAGTAGGCTCGTTGATGATTCGCAACACGTTCAACCCAGCAATCAACCCAGCGTCCTTGGTTGCCTGTCTCTGGGAGTCGTTGAAATATGCAGGAACAGTGATCACGGCGTCGGTCACCGTGGTGCCCAAGAAAGCCTCGGCAGTCTCCTTCATCTTGGTCAAGACCATTGACGAGATTTCCTCAGGGGTAAAGGTTTTGTTTTCGCCTTTGTACTCGACGACAATCTTAGGCTTGCCAGCCTCATCCACAACTTTGAATGGGAAGTGCTTGATGTCGTTCTGGACCTCTGGGTCGTCGAATTTTCTACCGATCAAACGCTTGGCGTCGAAAACGGTGTTTCTAGGATTCATGGCTGCTTGGTTCTTGGCAGCATCACCAATCAAACGCTCAGAGTCAGTGAAGGCCACGTCCGAAGGCGTGGTTCTGTTGCCTTGATCATTAGCAATGATCTCGACTCTGTCGTTGGTGAAGTGTGCCACACAAGAGTAAGTAGTACCCAAATCAATTCCAATAGCTTTAGACATTGTTCAATTGTATAAACTGTAAGTGTATAGAAAAAAGAGATTTTCCAAGGAGACCGCAACCTTTGCTCCTTATATATTGTGTGGAGACAAGGTGGAAGATTCGAGAACACACATTCTGGAGGGTGCGCGAACCCCCTGGAACATTCTGGAACCTGCATACAATTCTGCACGTGCCCGGTTTGACGGCTGTCACGGAACCCGCACGTGACGTGACCTAGAGGTGGCTCTGGGGCCGGTACCACCACTTGATTGCAACATCGGCTTTCACGAGTCCCAAGTCGGTGGAGATAGTTTCCCAGAGCTCGTTGAGACAGTACTGGGTCTCCATGTCGTTGCAGGACTCCTCTATGGCTTGGTATATGCTGGAGAGCCAGAACACAAGTTGGGAGTCTTCAATGAATGGGATTGCTTGAGTGAAGGCCTTGATGTAGCTGGCTTTAGACGAAGGAGGAATCACGGAGTTTTGACCAGTGACAATCTTTATGTCGGTGATGGTCTTGCCTGAAGGTTCTCTGAGGATTTTCAGATAAATTCGTTGCAAACACTGCAGCTGTAGATTTCTGTTGTACCGACCGATGATCCCATCCGGGTGGATGTAAGACGACACTGTGCCTATAGCCAAGGTGAGTTGATGGCTACTGAGAACCACAGGGAACTGTTCAAGCAAAGTGTCGACGTAGGCAAGCATCTGGGCAGCGTTGGTTTTCGCGTTTGCTTCAAGCTGGAGCCCGTTGAGTTTCACCGAGTGTGCACTTTCAAGGATCGATCGTGTGGTGGAGGTTCGGTTGAAGTCAATGGTTCTGTATGGTTTTGTTATGAATTCCGACACGGCAGGGTTGATGACATTGCTGTAGTACTGGGGACTGCAGACCACCACTAGTGACTCCCAGAAGTTGAAAAGAAACAACACCTTGGCTCTGTTCAACGGGTCCGTCACTAAATCTTCAAAGCTTGTGTCGCCAATAAAGAAATCGCTGAGACTCTCGCTTGAATCTATATGCTGGTTGACAATCTCTGTGGCAACAGACAACACCAACTTGTAAGCCAGAAACCCCCCGGTACCAATGGACTCCACAATAAAGTGCAAGTAGAAGAGTGTTTTGAGGATTCGGCACCCGCATTCGTTAGCAAGCTTTGTCTGTTTATGGCTCAGAGAACCGAAGAAAGGTATCAGGTAAGACTTTTGAGGAGACACAGCATTGCTGGTGAGAGCAGTGTTGGCAAATCCTCGAAGAACGATGACAGTAAAGAACAAGATTTTCTTCAAGAAGTCGTTGTACTGTTCTTGATCAGACCCGCGGTTCAAAAACGTTTGGTTGATGACACAGGTGCTGAAAACAGATTGGCAGAACACAAGAATGCGGTCTAACGCAGTGACCAGCACTTCAAACTGGCTGGAGTCTCCAATATGTCCAAGAGAGTTCTCGATTACAAAGGCAAGCTGGTTGAAATGGCGCACTACTGGTTTCTGAGAAAAGGTCGGGAGATCAAGTTCAGTGAGCACCGAGTTGAACGGCTCGAAGTTCTGGAACCCATAGCTCGAGCGGAACACGAGGTCAAGTCCAAAAAGACACACGTCAACGTGGTTCAAATGCAGTTTCTCGGTTTCCCCTAGAACTGGGAACGCACAGGCCAAGGCTAGCAAGTTCAAGGCTTTCAATTCGTAGGACTGTTTTGAATCCCCAGCGACAAGCGAAAGCTTGTTTGTGTTGTCGATGAACCGCCGGAGCACCGTATGGTAAAACTGGTTGAAGAAAAGCGAGGTCTCGGGCACAAAGTATCGGTCCAACGTGGGTTTCGAAAGACAGATCCCGGCTATCAAAAGATTCTGGTTCATTGCGTCGGCAGTAGTATTGCCGTGGAGACTTAAAATGGCAGCAAGTGCCAAGTTGTGGAACTTGACCAACGGGATTGTCGGGCTCGAGATCTTGATCTTCTTATCGAACACCGCGTGGATCAGTTGAATCACCAAGTATGCGTCGTCGAAGGCCACTGGCGAGTCGGCAGCAAAGAACACTCTGGACTTCACAAACGCATCGAGCGTCGCAGCCAATTGACGCTCCTGCTTGATCAACGGCAAATAGTAAGCCACATTCAGAAGTAGCGATCTGCTGTCCACTCCCGACTGGCGATTACGAAGCAAGTTGACAAGGTACTCGACGTCCTGGTCAAGATCCGATTGCTGCATTGAAACTTTCCGAGTGACCGAGGTCTGTGCCTCTTTTAGTAGCTTCTGTCCCTCTGGTCCGAGTTTCATTGCCACGAGTATGGTTAAATTATCAGTATCAAGAGCCCCTGTGCTTTAGGTCCGTCGCAGTTTGAGTGTGAAATTATTGTCAAGTGCGGAGCGACTCCATCTCAGAATATGCTAGTTGAAGCGGTCAAAACGTGACATGAGAATCGGGAAACTGTGCATATAGAGAGACCACTGAAGGTGCTACAAGAAGACCCTGCCAGCAATATTTTAAGACGATTATAATTGTAATATAGTTAGATACGTATTCCTGAAAGAGAAATATATTTGGATAGAATTATTAGAATAATACTCTAGGAATATCCTTGGTGTACCAATTGAGTGTCTGGTGGAGAACCTCTTGTGACTTTCAGCCAGCCTCAACACCATTGATAATATCGCAACATAGTGAAGAACAAAGGCACTAGCCTGGGAGACCAGGTTTTACATTAGCTCCTAGACAACTGACAGAGACTCTGAAAGTATCGTAAACGAATTTAGTCGTATACTGGTTGCAGTGTGTACTTATGAATGTCTCTGCACATTGCTTACAGCCGTATAAAGAACTCGTTTTAACCACAGGTGATCATCAACATGAGACGTATAGGCAAAGCAATCCTACTGTGTAACTACAGACACACTTAATTATGTCTATCTTGAGTAGTGATCATAACCTTATTGAACTCATCAGTAACACCAGTGAATGAAGATCTGTTCACTCGATTCCCCAACTAATGTCCGTCAACTCTAATCCAACAGAAGGGAGACCCAAATGCTGCTTAATGGATTGTTGCACTTTCAAAAATAGCAGTTCAGATTCACGTAGTGTTGTTGTTGAATCAGTGTTTTGTCTTTGTTGTGCTTTGGAACAATTAATCAGAGTTGTCAGTGACTTTAAAACAAACGCAGCTTGCTGAAGCCAGATTAAGAAGAACCACAGTCGAAGTACGTAGGCAAAGATCTTATCGGTCGATGGATAAGAATAAACAAGGAGGAAGTCTTAATGGAGTGGATCGTCCCATTAATACCATCCGGTATGATTTTGAAGATGCCTCTAAGAGGAACGTTGTGAAGTAGTCTAACTGAAGACAGCAATACTACCGGCAATAATAATTCCCAACAATTGTAGAACAGAGGTCTCACGTAATGTCTCCCAAGATGACGACCCAGCCGATGAGCTGGAACTGGGCGATGCCGATGAGGACGTGCTAGATGAAGTGTTTGACGTTGACGAGCTGGATGAACTGCTGGACACATCAACGGTCGATTTTGTAATCACTCCTTCTTTGGACTTACCTATCGTCACCAGGTAGTTACTATAGTCTGCTGTGAGGTACACCATGTCATAAAACGGTGTACCCAAAACCGGATGCGATGTAACCCCTGGATATTGAACTGCGGAGTAACAATATTCAACCCCATCTTCTGTCGCATGATATACTGCGTACCTGCTGAGTGGAATCTCAATCTCAAGGTCTCCGAGTGCAACAACAAACAGAGTGTTTCTGATCTGCTCACATTCAAAGTAGAACTTTCCATCTTCGTCTGTCATGTACTGCGAAAACAAACTTGTAAACGAGGCCCATAATTCAGGAGTAAGAGATATATAAGAGAACCCAGTATCCATAATACAAGGAATGGAAGTTCCATTGGTGAGATTTGCTCCAGTTCCGTCACTCGATACAACCTTGACGTTGGATTCAGCTGCCAAATATTGTAATGACCCTTCTATATCGACAATATCCAACGTTACGGTATCCCCATCTATTGCTGAACTATCAGACCCTCCGAATAGTACGGTTCCTACTCCAGCAGTGTAATTCAAGTTTATAGAAAACTTACTGCTGCTCGTTGTTCCAGAACCATACAATCTCTCCGGAAAGGTCTCGTAAACGTTCTGATACAGTCCGTTTCTTTGCGCCGAGCCCGTACCAAGAGGTGGGCCCAACCCTAGAATCCCAGTTGAGAGATCTGATTCGCTTCCTATGCCAATTATCACATCACTTATGTTTGCAGCGCCGATGTTCAAATTCTCAGTTCCAAACTCGCCGTAGGTGTACAGGCTCGCGTAGATCACAAAAAATTCGGTACCGTTAGCACGAAACGACGAGGAATTATTAACGTCAAAGGTAGTAAAGCATTGTTTACTACCAACATCTGGAGTGTATCCACCCAACAGGGTGAGGTTTCCAATTGTTGAGCCGATGGCATAAGCTCGAGCAAAGCGATAAAGCACTTGGCCCTCCACGGCCGTCTCGCCTGGGTAGTTCGAACTATTGTCATGTGAACAGTATGGGTTCGTAGAACTCATCAACCAAGTATCTGCGGATCCCGTGTCAACAATAACTTGTTGTGTAGAATTTTGACTACCAGCCCCTATATAAGCATACCAAAGTCGACCAGAGTAGAACACTGAAATTTCTAGTGTCTTGTCGTCTCTCTTCTCCAATAGAGGGCTAGCCTGCGACTTACTGGCTAACAAAACACACACCAACACATATAGCAGCAAGTTCCAAGTAATCATTTAGAAGATCTGGGCACAAAAAGAGAGGGAGTGTGATAGAACCAGATTTAAGTACAAGATGATTATGTCTCATATATGAACTTTATATGTATGCATGTTTAGAAATAGTTGGGGTGTGCGTGTCTATTTTCGGCAAGGGTAGCGTTTTTGTTCTGATGAACCCCAGGCCTGGATTTCGATTTAAGTGGTCCTAATCTGTTGAAGTGACAGCACCCCCTGGGAGGTGCTGAAATCGTCTGCAGATTCAGAAGTCGCTTTCTTAGACTTTGGATGCATGATAAACAGTCAATATAAAGATATGGAGGGTTGGTATGTCCTAGCATATTCGTCTTCCTAGGCAGGGCCTTGGGTCTAATGTATATACGACTTAATGGAGAGGACCTATGCTTGTTCCCCTCTCACTGACCTCTCTGCTATTATTGGTGCTACCTTTCCGTGGCACTCTAATGAATAGTAGTGGTGCCATAGCAAGTGTTCTCCTCTACTCAGGATTCGTAAACATCGACTTGGTGTTGATTCCCGCAACCCTGACATAATCATCATTGTTCTATTACAAGGAAACCTTGTAATATTCTGAAAGTTTCTGTTTTCAACTCCTGAACACAATATAACCTCGTTTGTTCGCTGAAGTAGCCTCACTAATAGTTCTATCTGTTACTCATCCATTATAATATGAGATCAACAGCAGTATATAGATCAGCATATTTTGAAAGGTTCGTAGCAAGCTGATTTTGTATGTGTGCGGCCGACCGGTTTCCTCCCACTATGTGGAAACCTTTAGCTGTGGGCCTCACATTCATTATATTCATTAATGCAGCAGCTTTAAACTGGTGCGCGGCCATAACATTGCCGACAAAGACTAGACGCAGCAACTGGGAGCCCACGTAGATCATATCTCCCAAATCCGCCACCAACTGAATCAACTTACACTAAATTATACACTTGCTCCTTATTTCTTCTCTCCTTATCAACTTTGCTTCTCTTCTCGTTTACCTCAGTTTACTTGCTCGTGATAGTTTTTAGGAACAGCAGATAGTTACTGAATTCGTTTATTGATTAGGACTTTCTACAAGCTACTTTGCACTTATAAGAGGACGCTACACACGTAGGGTTAGCTATTTCCTGATTTGCTTCAATTTAAAGAGAATCCACTCAAGAATCGTCTTAACAGCTAGAGACAAGCAAAATTCACATGTGAAGCGCATAAACAAGAGCAAAGGCGCTTCAACATATCGTAACATTGCAGTGAACTAAGCAAAAACAACAGCAATACCAGCAATAATAATGCCAAATAATTGAAGAACAGAGGTCTCACGTAATGTCGTGCGAGATGACAACCCAGCCGATGAACTGGAGCTCGACGATGCTGACGAAGACGTGCTTGACGACGTTGATGAAGTTGACGAGCTGGACGAGCCGCTGGACACATTAACAGTCGATTTTGTCACCACTCCTTCTTTGGACTTACCTATGGTCATCAGGTTGTCACTGTAATCTGCTGTGAGGTACACCATGTCGTAAAAAGGGACGCCCAAAATCGGAGCCTTTAGGGAATCCAAGAACTGGACCGCAGAGTAGCAGTACTCAACTCCATCTTCTGTCGCATTATACTTTGCATACCTGCTGAGTGGAACCTCGACCTCAAGGTCTCCGACAGTGACAACAACCAGCAAGTTTCTGATCTGCTCACATTCAAAGAAGAATGTTCCGCTGTCGTCTGTCATGTACTGGGAAAACATGCTTGTAAACGGAGCCCATAGTTCAGAAGTAAGATAAATACCAGGTGCCCCGGTATCTATAGTGCAAGGAATCGAAGTCCCGTTGGTGAGATTTGTTTCAGTACCGTCACTCGATACAATCTCCACATTGAATTCAGCTGCCAACGACAGCAATTCCCCTCCTATTTCGACAATATCCAACGTTACCGTGTCCCCGTCTATTGCTGAACTATCAGACCCTCCGAATAGTAGGGTTCCTACTCCTTCAGTGGAATTGAAGTTTATAGAAAACTTACTGCTGCTGGTGGCTCCAGAGCTGAACAACCTCTCCGGAACGGTCTCGTAGACCGTGCGATACTGTCCAATTCTCAGCGCCGAGCCTGTACCTAGAGGTGGACCCAACCCTATCATTCCAGCCAAAATGTCTGATTCACTTCCTATGCCAATTGTAACATCACTTATGTTTGCACCGCCGATGTTCAAAGTCTCAGTTCCGTACTCGCCGTAGGTGAACAGGCTCACGTAGAGCATATAAAACTCAGTGCCGTTACCACGAAACGATGAGGAATTACTAACATCAAAGGTAGAATAGCATCGAACACTTCCAACATCTGGAGTGTATCCAGTCAACAGGGTGAGGTTCCCAATTGCTAAGCCTTTGATGTAATCTACAGCATATTGATAAAGCACTTGGCTCTCCACGGTCGTCTTGCCTGGGTAGTTCGAACTATTGTCATGTGAACAGTATGGGTTCGTGGAACTCATTAACCAAGTATCTGAGGATCCCGTGTCAATGATAACTCGTTGTGTTGAGTTTTGACTGCCAGCACCTATATAGGAGTACCAAGCTCCATCAGAGAGGAATGTTGAAATTTCTAGTGTCTTGTCGTCTCTCTTTTCCAACAGAGGGCTAGCCAGCGACTTAATGGCTAACAAGGCACACACCAACACAGATAATAGCAAGTTCCAAGTAATCATTTGTCACCTGTAAGTACAGAAAGAAGGGAGAGAGTGGGATAAATCCAGGTTTAAGTACATCATAAATATGTCTTATATGTTAGAACTTCATGTGTATGCATGTTTAGAGACAGCAGGGGTGTGCGTGACTAATTTTGGTAATGCGTCAATTACACTCCTCTCCAGGAATTGAACCACCCCCAGGCGCACGGGAATCACCATGTACATGAGCTCCACTCTGAGCTGCTTGGGGTTGCTTATTTATCTCGTATTTAGTACAGCATTGCACAGTGCTGCGTTTAGGTTTGTGGAACAACCAATAGAAATATACATTTCTTATACCAATCATTAAAATGGAGTACACTGGAAGAATTCGGGGTCAGAGCGGTATTACTCAGACTCAAATCGAAACCTAGCTCAACGAAAGAATTACGGCTGCCCGCTAACTTACTGCATGGGTTGCCCTGTTCAGAGTTTCAGCTGGGATGAGTGAGCAGAACTCGTTGTTCCTGTACCATCAGTGTGTTTAGGTAATTTGGTTTCTCCAGTTTGGAGATGGAAGATTTATTTTTCATGGCTATCACTGCTCATTCATGAGCTAATGCTTAAGTACCATTAGATATATGGACCGAAGAAGATGTACGTGAGTGTTAAGAGTGGCAGGATATTAAGTATCGGGGCAGCGCGAGAGAAAGTGAGAACCCAGAAGTGTCCAAGGATTTCCGAATATAACACACCTATTTGAGTCAAGAGCTTTCTACTGGAAAGACTTTGCAGTGATTTTCTTGTCTCTCAGGGTGATTGCTCGTAGGTGCAAATGATTCCTAACAACTTGGGATGCATGATTCCTGGAAAGGAGTGTTGGACTTGCCGTCATACCAAAAATAGACATGCACACCCCTGTTATTTCTAAACATGCATACACATAAAGTTCTAACATATAAGACAGGTTCAAATTAAGGAAATGGTTTAAAGCATTTATGTAAGAAACTGCGGGTTCTAAATTGATGCCTTGAGCACCCTTTCGTGATTTTTCGATAAAAACAAATACTCCATTTTTTACTGTATGCTCTAAGTGGTTTCGGAGAATTTGTTGGAAGCCAGGGAATTCATTTTTTCTTTGTGTTTCTCACATCGCCCATGACTTTTGTTAATTTAGGCTTGGAGAGGGAGGGAGTAAATAATTGATATTCAATAAGGGAATAGGCTTGGGTAAAGCGGATGACCCATCATTCTGTGTCGTTAGTACGCTCAAGTGGTCTTAGAATATTGCCTGAGACAGGCATAATTATGTGTTGACGTAGTGGAACTTAAAACTGTAGACAGATATACATGTCAGGGTAGTGCAAAACAGAGGCATAGGTATATCAATGTAGAAGCCGTTGTACTATTCTATCTGTTGTATGGTATGAGTAGCACTTACTTCTTATTTTAGTGCAAGTCTGTCTACGCCCTGTCATCGTTACCTGGCCATTCTTATTCCACTTTCAGCGCCGTGCTTTTCTGCCGTGTAGTCACTCCTCAGAAATACTTAGTTATAAATCATACAGTACCAGTATGGTTCAATCACCGTCGTGTTAACTAAGTCCCAGATCATACATACACCTCTGTTATACTCTTTTTTACACGTAAAACAAACACCCTTAGACATATTCGTGCCATATATATGAAGTGAAGAGACACTGTTATCATTTGCACTCCCCTTAGGTGATTCAACGAGATGGTTATTGGTTTTTTAGGTTTAACAGTTGCAGGCTCGTTCTAGTTTCTTGTTTCTTGATAGTGGGTCTTCCGTGCTCAATAAATTCCCGTCTGAAGATTGAGTTCTCCACCATCATACCCTAGAGCTGACATCAAATCTTGAAACAAAAGGATCGGTACTGAAAAACAGCTGCTAAGGACAAAGCATTGCTAACACCAATATCGCATTTTCATGCGTCAATGCCGGGCTTCTACGTGAGTTAGAGCTCGCCCGAACAGCAAGAACAGGAAGTCAATAGTTACACTAGTTTCTTTCACCTGTGAAGCACTACAAACTAATACTAAATTACACTCATTACTCGGTCCCTGTCAACTAAAGTGGATCATCTGACAACACACCAGAATAAAGTTAAACCAGGTTTAACCCAAGCGCTATTTAACATGCTTAAAGTCCACCATATGCCTTCTTCTCAATCAAGGCCCTGTTTTGGCGAGAGCATAGAAGAATTGTTGGTACAGCAAATAGCTGTATGCAAAGCATAGTGGAAAAGCTGACAAATAACGCCTTCAACCTGGTGGCAACGGCAACGGCGACACCAGTGGCAAAGAGGAGAAAGTCATAGAACACCATAGGTGGCAACGGCAATTGAGACAAGATGACAAATAGCCAAAGGCTAAACCAGATTCTGGAGACTATAAAAGGACCCAGATATCTCCTCGAGTAAATAGGAATTCAGACAAGTTGACACAGATATATATTTATCGATTCTATAAGTGTTCACACATTGATAGAATCAGCTTTCAACTACAATACAAGTTCCACTAGCAACTGAACATAAGAAATGTCTAACAACTCGAACGAGTCAGGCCCAGGTAATGGTACTCCCGGATTAGAGCAAAGCCACGGTGCGTCCAGCCCAAATCTAATCCAACATGGTGCGAATTCTGCGGAACGTCAACGACGTTTAACACTGGATGACATAGACGAGTACATGACAAAACGAGTAACAGACAAGGATGTAACTCTGAACATTCCAAAATTGGAATCCGTGGACTTTGTCCTGTACTATAGATGGGCCACCGCAGTTGAAAGCCTTTACTGGATGGAAAATATCCATTATCTCAAATGAAGAAAAAAATGGACACCGCCCCTAGCATCCAGGAAATAAAGAAACGGTTTCTAGCAAACAAGCTGGGTGAAGACGCTTTCGACATCGAATGTGCTATGAGAGCTTACGAGAAGTTTCTAAGAAAAACGGGCCAAAACCCAACTCTCGAACAAATTATTGACGATTATTTGGAAATGAATCGAGACTCATCTAACTACTTGCACTCAACCTTGACGAACGTGAAAACGTTCGAGGATGTTAATTATCACCTCAAAAAGGATGCAAAGCACCAAAGCCAAAACGTGATAGAAGTCAATCACAATGAGAAAGCTGAAGTAAACTACAATGAGTCAGGAAAAACAAAAAGTCAAGAAAGAAATGGAAAATTCAAGAACAATAAAAAAGGACCCTTCAATAAGAGACCTTATTGTCCTATTTGTCGAAAACCTGGCCACAAGCTAGCAGACTGCTACTTCAATAAGAAGGGTAAAAAGAACCAAGGCAAATCTGGCAACAAGTCAGAGAAAGGTGATCAAGCCAAATCGGAATAACGGTTGCTCTCAACGGAGAAGAAAAGTAAAACAGTAAGTAGGATAAATGAAAATGTTCAAAAACCTACTGTATCCTTCGTTGAGGTATATACCAATCGGTACACCACCGATAGCAACCACAGAGTCATCTTTGACTCAGGAGCACAAATATCGGTAACAACCGATTACACTCTGTTGCATAACATGGGTGATCGCAAACTAGCGATACAAACTGTCGGGGATCATCAGCAAAAATACGCTTATGGTCCAGGACAGATAAAACTTGCCCTAAAAGGCAGGATTGTGCAAATCGAAGCCTGGTTCGTGAAACCTGATGAAAATCAGAAGAAAAACCCTTTAACCATCATCAGTGCAAAAGAGATATTCAAGGTAAATTTACGACCACAACTCGATCCGACTGCGTCATGCATCACAAATGCAAGCGGAGAGGAATTGGCAAAATTGAAATATCAAGATGGTTTATTCTACTTAGATAACAGCAACTTAGTACAGAATGTTATGGGAACGCAAGTTCTCAGTATCACTACTGACAGTACTGATACTCAGATCCAAGATCATCAAGATCTTCTCGATAACCATCGAAGACTTAATCATATTTACCCTGTCCAAATGTTAAAATTTCACAGTTATTATGGAATTAACAAGAGGATGGCCAAAAGATTTAGAAGGATCAAACTAAGGTGTGAAGTATGCGACAAAGCAAATATTAGGAAAGTAAATGACAAAGGTCAATTTTACTGTGGGGCGAAAGAACCCAATGACACGCTACACGTGGACCTAATATTTGAGCCACTAAGTGGTGTTAACCAGTACATTTTAGTAATGGTTGACGAGTGGTCAAAAGTCACAACGGCGAAACGTTTACAGAGTAAACTGGACGCTGGTAGTGCAATACTTAAAGTCATTGACAAGTATAACTATAAAAAGTTGTACAGCGACAAAGGAACCGAATTCTGCAGTACAAAATTCTTCTATGAATTAACCCAACGGAAAGTAACTCATATTACCACGCCTGTTGCTAGCAGCCAGTGGAATGGTCTAATTGAAAGACACAATAAAGTCCTTAAGGACAAAATGAGACAGACCGTTATGGAGTTGCGCAAAGCGCCACACTGGAGAGAGAGCTACTTACATCAGTATGTGGATCTCATAATTGAACACGCAACTTACGTGATCAATAGAACTGTGATAAGACGGCACGCGAAGACACCATTACAATTGCACAAGATACCTCATCCAAAACCTGAATTTCATGTATTTGGATCTAAAGTTTATGTCAAAACTGAGAAAATTGGTGCATTCCAAGAACCAAGAGTGGCAAGATACCTAGGAGTAGCCGTGAGAAGACTTGGATACGCGGTGCAACTCTTGGACACTCAAGCAATTGTATACACGTCTCACGTTAAATTTGCCACTGGTGAACCATTGGCAGATTACAGTGACCACTATGAACCGTATCGCGAAGCGAAGAAAGCATTAAAGAAACTGGCGAAAAACAATTCAAACCACTCACAGCGGGACCTAACAGAGCCAGTAAAAACAAGACGCAAGCGAAAAAGTAACACGGAACAAGTCACTGAACTGGTCAAGAAGATCAGACCGTCATATTATTACACAGATGAACCTCCAGTGGTACTGAAAGAAATAACTGACCACAATGAACTGTTGGAAACAACATCCAAGAGAATACGTAATCAGTTGGAAATATCCATGAACAATGTTCTATTAGGAGTGATCAAAGTCAAGAAAGCGGAGGAATGGAAAGCATCCAGACAAGCAGAAATTGAATCCCACCAAAAGTATGCTACATATGAACAATGCTGGGTGAATAAGAAAACAAAGCTTACCCCGTTAAATTGGATTGATCGAATAAAGCAAACTGCAGATGGAGAAGTAATCAGAAAGAGTCGTCTAGTGGTTAGAGGCGACTTAATCAAAGACGATGAATTATCCGAAATGCAGATATATGCTCCTACAGTACACCTCAACAAGTTGAGAGTGCTTCTTACCATCGCTTTGAGAGAGGGATATCACTTGACTCAGTGCGACGTGAAGACAGCATTTCTCAATGCCCCATTAGCCGACGACACAGAAGTCTTAGCATTACCACCACAAGAATACCGTAAAGAATCCCAGCACAAGAAAATTGCCTGGAAATTGAAGAAACTGGTATACGGCTTGAGAGAGTCCCCTAAGAACTGGTATGACTACATTAACGGCCACATGAAACAGTTCGGGTATAATGAAACAACGTGGTGCAAGACGATCTACTATAAAGAAGGCCAAATAGTCGTCATATACGTGGATGATATTCTTATCATCTCACCGGAAGCATCGAGAGCCGAAAAGCTCATAGAACAGTTAAAAACTGTAGTGGAGCTCAAAGTCATGGGCCAACCACATACGATGTTAGGGCTAAACTTCAACTATGAAGAAAAGGGCGTTCTTAAACTTTCAAAAGATAAAGAACTAAAGATGGACGAAGTGGAGACACCACACAAAACAGTTAAGATCCCGATAGCAAACTATCTTACGGATGAAGATATTACAGCCAATAAGTTACCAGACCAAGACCATTTTTACAAATTGAGTGGAACTCTCAATTATCTTGCGTCTGCATATCGTCCAGACTTAGCATTCACTGCTAATTACTTATCAAGATACTCAAAAATCACCACGAGTGGAGTATGGCTGAAATACAAACAAGCATTAAATTATTGTGTTCAAACTAAAGAGTCAGAACTTATTATGAAACCGTCTAACGGAGAGTATGAGCTTGATTTGTACACCGATGCGCTGCATCGTAATGAACAAATACTTGCAGAACCTCTCGAGGATATGAATAATCATTCATATTACGGCTACATAATATTTCTAAACAAGGTACCAGTTGAATGGAAGTCGAGTAAAACCGACAGAGTTGCGACTTCTACAGCACACTCTGAAATAGAAGCATTGAAGCAAGGCATGGAATGTGCTCAAGAAATTCTAGAATACGTCAACGAGTACCTCACAATCTTAGGATTGAAAGAGATAAAGCAGGTCAAAGCTTATTGTGACAATACAAGCACAATCAGAAGCATTGACCTACAAAAGCTCAAGAACACAAAATTCCTACCATATTGGCGAATCGTGCTGGAGATTATCGCTGTGGATAAAAACATAGTGTTACTGTATGTCGATACTGAAAATCAGAAAGCCGATTATCTAACCAAGCCAATACCATACACCTTGAAAGGGGTGACATGGGATGAGAAGTGGTACGAAAATCAATTCAAGATCAAGTATCAAACTTCTAGGAAGGAATAATGGAAGGTTTTTAGCCCAGCTAGGCAACTGGCACAGGTTTTCCGTCCAAGTCATCAGAGGATGATGTCGATTGGTCGCTCGCAGATAATCGAATTATCACAACGGTGAAAGCCATTGAGATATAGTAGTTATCTTAGGTTATAGAGCGTTGTCGAAGCATCCTCACCATCAAGTCCCGATAAACAGCCATGATGACGCCTGGAGGAGTTTAATTAAGTCTTCTCCTACCAGCAGGTTGTAAACAGGAGTTTACATTTTCTCCTATAAGATAACTGAAACAAGTTATAAGGGTTACAATAGTAACACCGATATAAAGAGTTTGATTTTTCTCTTTATAATGACATGACCATAAAACCCCACACGACTTGGTAAGTACGTCGTTTATTGGCTGGAAATAGAAGTGTGGAAGCAGATCAAAGGGCTCAAAGGGACAACTAAAAGACCGTACCACGAATACTTTGATTCTGAGCGCGCAGACTAGACAAATAACGATCTAGCTACTGAGAATATTTGTCGTTGAGCAACTCAAATATATAAGAATTTGAAAAGATAACTTTCCACAAGGAAAGGGGGTCATGTTGGTACAGCAAATAGCTGTATGCAAAGCATAGTGGAAAAGCTGACAAATAACGCCTTCAACCTGGTGGCAACGGCAACGGCGACACCAGTGGCAAAGA